>CM019064.1:448053942-448158705 GCA_009667805.1 Leptobrachium leishanense
ATGTTTACAGGTGCATTCTGTATATAGTCACTATGTTACATATTTACAGGCGCATTCTGTATATCGTCACTGTGTTACATTTTACAGGCGCATTCTGTATATAGTCACTGTGTTACATGTTTACAGGCGCATTCTGTATATAGTCCACTGTGTTACATGTTTACAGGCGCATTCTGTATAGTCACTGTGTTACATGTTTCTGTATATAGTCACTATGTTACATGTTTACAGGTGCATTTTGTATGCAGTCACTGTGTTACATGTTTACAGGTGCATTCTGTATATAGTCACTGTGTTACATGTTTACAGGCGCATTCTGTATATCGTCACTGTGTTACATGTTTACAGGCGCATTCTGTATATAGTCACTGTGTTACATGTTTACAGGCGCATTCTGTATATAGTCACTGTGTTACATGTTTCTGTATATAGTCACTATGTTACATGTTTACAGGTGCATTTTGTATGCAGTCACTGTGTTACATGTTTACAGGTGCATTCTGTATATAGTCACTGTGTTACATGTTTACAGGCGCATTCTGTATATAGTCACTGTGTTACATGTTTACAGGCGCATTCTGTATATAGTCACTGTTACATGTTTACAGGTGCATTCTTTCCATTCACCTTTCCATTCACGAGGAGCAGACAGATGTTCCCCCCGGGCTGGTTTGCCCCCAACCTTTGATCCCACCGGAGATGGAGGACGCCATCCTCCCGCAAGACGACACTGTGTCAGTGTCTATCCCCCCAGCTGAAGTGCTGGCGACGGGGCAGAGCGCCGATGCCCTCTGCCCACCTTTCATAATGGTCACATTGGACCCAGGAGAGGATCCCCCCGGGCTGGTTTTCTGTATATAGTCACTGTGTTACATGTTTCTGTATATAGTCACTATGTTACATGTTTACAGGTGCATTTTGTATGCAGTCACTGTGTTACATGTTTACAGGTGCATTCTGTATATAGTCACTGTGTTACATGTTTACAGGCGCATTCTGTATATAGTCACTGTGTTACATGTTTACAGGCGCATTCTGTATATAGTCACTGTGTTACATGTTTACAGGTGCATTCTGTATATAGTCACTGTGTTACATGTTTACAGGCGCATTCTGTATATAGTCACTGTGTTACATGTTTACAGGCGCATTCTGTATATAGTCACTGTGTTACATGTTTACAGGTGCATTCTGTATATAGTCACTGTGTTACATGTTACAGGTGCATTCTGTATATAGTCACTGTGTACATGTTTACAGGTGCATTCTGTATATAGTCACTGTGTTACATGTTTACAGGTGCATTCTGTATATAGTCACTGTGTTACATGTTTACAGGTGCATTCTGTATATAGTCACTATGTTACATATTTACAGGTGCATTCTGTATATCGTCACTGTGTTACATGTTTACAGGCGCATTCTGTATATAGTCACTGTGTTACATGTTTACAGGCGCATTCTGTATATAGTCACTGTGTTACATGTTTCTGTATATATTCACTATGTTACATGTTTACAGGTGCATTTTGTATGCAGTCACTGTGTTACATGTTTACAGGTGCATTCTGTATATAGTCACTGTGTTACATGTTTACAGGCGCATTCTGTATATCGTCACTGTGTTACATGTTTACAGGCGCATTCTGTATATAGTCACTGTGTTACATGTTTACAGGCGCATTCTGTATATAGTCACTGTGTTACATGTTTACAGGCGCATTCTGTATATAGTCACTGTTACATGTTTACAGGTGCATTCTTTCCATTCACCTTTCCATTCACGAGGAGCAGACAGATGTTCCCTCCGGGCTGGTTTGCCCCCAACCTTTGATCCCACCGGAGATGGAGGACGCAATCCTCCCGCAAGACGACACTGTGTCAGTGTCTATCCCCCCAGCTGAAGTGCTGGCGACAGGGCAGAGCGCCGATGCCCTCTGCCCACCTTTCATAATGGTCACATTGGACCCAGGAGAGGATCCCCCCGGGCTGGTTTTCCCACAGCCCATGACCCCACCAGAGATGGAGGATGCCATCCTCCTGCCAGAAGACACTTTGTCAGTGTCTATCCCCCAGCTGAAGCGCTGGCGACAGGAGAGCGCCGCTGGCCTCTGCCCACTCCCCAAGTTGCACCAAGATGACCCGAGCAAGGATCTCCACAGGCTGCCGGCCCAGCAACGAATGACCCACCGAGAATGGAGGACACCATTCTCCCGCCCGGAGACACGTCCCCAGCATCTACCCCTCCAGCGGAAGCGCTGGCAACAGGGCAGAGCGCTGCTGGCCTCTGCCCACCTTTTTCAGTCCGCACAGAAGATTTCGGTGAGGACTCCCAGGGGCTGCCGGCCCCGCAGCCGACGACCCTACCCCGACTGGAGGTAAACTGTTTTCCGTATATTACACCCGTCCCCCAGCAGAAGAGCTGGCAACGGGGCAGAGTGCCGCTGGCCTCTGCCCACCAGAGCCAGTGTGATAGGCTCCTGCTCGGGTTTTTCCGTGGTTTTCGGTGGGTTAATCCAGATGTTTTTGTGGTTTTCGGCGTGCATTCGCCGGGTTTTACGGTTAGTTTTCGTCGGGTTTGCGCAGCCTTTCCCTGCAATTTGGGGACCCTGTGGTGCTTGCTGAATACACAGAGGTTTGCCGAAATGGGAGTGGCAAAACAAACCGTATTGAAGAGCACAAAAAGTCACCGAACGTGCGGTGACTTTCGATTCTCTTTGAATTACCCTGTATGTTACATGTTTACAGGCGCATTCTGTATATAGTCCACTGTGTTACATGTTTACAGGTGCATTCTGTATATAGTTACATGTTTACAGGTGCATTCTGTATATAGTCACTGTGTTACATGTTTACAGGTGCATTCTGTATATAGTCACTATGTTACATGTTTACAGGTGCATTCTGTATATAGTCACTGTGTTACATGTTTACAGGTGCATTCTGTATATAGTCACTGTGTTACATGTTTACAGGTTCATTCTGTATATAGTCACTGTGTTACATGTTTACAGGTGCATTCTGTATATAGTCACTGTGTTACATGTTTACAGGTGCATTCTGTATATAGTCACTGTGTTACATGTTTACAGGTGCATTCTGTATATAGTTACATGTTTACAGGTGCATTCTGTATATAGTCACTGTGTTACATGTTTACAGGTGCATTCTGTATATAGTCACTATGTTACATGTTTACAGGTGCATTTTGTATATAGTCACTGTGTTACATGTTTACAGGTGCATTCTGTATATAGTCACTGTGTTACATGTTTACAGGTTCATTTTGTATATAGTCACTGTGTTATATGTTTACAGGTGCATTCTGTATATAGTCACTGTGTTACATGTTTACAGGCGCATTCTGTATATAGTCACTGTGTTACATGTTTACAGGCGCATTCTGTATATAGTCACTGTGTTACATGTTTACAGGTGCATTCTGTATATAGTCACTGTGTTACATGTTTACAGGTGCATTCTGTATATAGTCACTGTGTTACATGTTTACAGGTGCTTTCTGTATATAGTCACTATGTTACATGTTTACAGGTGCATTCTGTATATAGTCACTGTGTTACATGTTTACAGGTGCATTCTGTATATAGTCACTGTGTTACATGTTTACAGGTTCATTCTGTATATAGTCACTGTGTTATATGTTTACAGGTGCATTCTGTATATAGTCACTATGTTACATGTTTACAGGTGCATTCTGTATATAGTCACCGTGTTACATATTTACAGGTGCATTCTGTATATAGTCACTGTGTTACATGTTTACAGGTGCATTCTGTATATAGTCACTGTGTTACATGTTTACAGGCAGATTCTGTATATAGTCACTGTGTTACATGTTTACAGGTGCATTCTGTATATAGTCACTGTGTTACATGTTTACAGGTGCATTCTGTATATAGTCACTGTGTTACATGTTTACAGGTGCATTCTGTATATAGTCACTGTGTTACATGTTTACAGGTGCATTCTGTATATAGTCACTGTGTTACATTTTTACAGGAGCATTCTGTATATAGTCACTGTGTTACATGTTTACAGGTGCATTCTGTATATAGTCACTGTGTTACATGTTTACAGGCGCATTCTGTATATAGTCACTGTGTTACATGTTTACAGGTGCATTCTGTATATAGTCACTATGTTACATGTTTACAGTTCATTCTGGTATATAGTCACTGTGTTACATGTTTACAGGTTCATTCTGTATATAGTCACTGTGTTACATGTTTACAGGTGCATTCTGTATATAGTCACTGTGTTACATGTTTACAGGTGCATTCTGTATATAGTCACTGTGTTACATGTTTACAGGTGCATTCTGTATATAGTCACTATGTTACATGTTTACAGGCGCATTCTGTATATAGTCACTATGTTACATGTTTACAGGTGCATTCTGTGTTGAGGTATGTTAATAGGGAGCTCTTGAGTGACTTTAGACTGGAGGAAGATGTGATGGCGTCTGGGAGGTTATTCCAAAATTGCTGCGCTCTGTAGGAAAATGAGGATCGAGCCACTTTCTTTTTGTATTGTGGTATTGTAAGTAAGGTACAGGTCCTGGATCGGAGGTTATAGGATGACGGAACTGCTGGGGGACGCAGCCTAATAACGGTATATAGTTTATAAAGTTATCAGATTCCTCTAAGGTTAGAGTCAGACGAAAGCAGTCTGAGCGCACTCTGCGTGCGTGCATAACGGACAGATGTACTGACGGAAGATACTGTAGACACCACACGGTCCGTTTTTGTTGACGGACATAGCGAAAAAAGGGAACTATGGGAAATAAAATTAATATGACAAATGATAAAAATTTGAAAAGCCATTGTGTGCGTCAAGGTGCTGGACGTCGCAAATGCGCTCCGTCTGACTTTGTGTCATCACTCACACAGAACGCTGTGCGGATGTGGCGCACTCTGCGCGTCTGTGATAGAGGTTTTACGTTCTTGCCTAAATTGCGTCCGTTGCCATCTGTGTGGTGCGTGCGCACTGTGTGGGTCTCTATTGATCATGATTCTATGCTACGTCGCAAATGCGCTGCGTCTGACATCTCATCACATCTCATCACTCACACAGAACTCTACGCGGATGTGGCGCACTCTGCGCGTCCATGGTAGCAGTTTTACGTTCTTGCCTAACTTGCGTCCGTTTGCCACGTGCGTTGTGCATGTGCAGTTCGGTGCGCACGTACTTCGCGTGTGGGTCTCTATGATCGTGATTCTATGCTACGACGGATGTTAAACTGTGCGGCAACACGGACGTGATCACTGCGTTCATCTGACACAGGCCTGAGGCCCCATATATATTTAAATAAAGTTATCAGAGCGCTCTAAGGTGCCATATATATTTATATAAAGTTATATAAAGTTATCAGATCCCTATAATGCCCCGTATATATATTTATATAAAGGTATCAGATCCCCTCTAAGGCCCCGAAGAAATGTGACTCTACATATTGATCTGCACTAGTGATGAGCCGAACACCCCCGTGTTCGGTTTACACTCAAACTCGAACAATTTCAAAAGTTCGAGTTCGAACTCGAACCGAACTCAATGCAAGTCAATGGGAATCGAAAATTCGTTTTTTAGAGTGCCCTCCAAGAGCGCATATATGCTAGATATTTGCCATAAAAGGTGTATGGGGTCCGGGTAGTGCCCTGGGGGACAGGAAACAAGGACAAAAAGTTTTTTAAAAAAACATTTTTAAAGGAACAGTGAGTTTTCCGTGAAATAAAGGTTAAGAATAAAAATGAAAAATTCCTTCAAATATCGTGCCTAGGAGGTCCCCATAACCTGCTCGTGAAGTGGGGGAATTCTAGGATGTATAGAAACACTTAAAAACCAAAAAATTGACTTTCAAATGATGGTAAATGGTTTTCCTTTAATTTATTGATATACAACTGCTTGGGGTGGCAGTCTGTATGAAAAGATGAGACATTTTAGGACACGCAGAACAAGTTTAGTGATTTTTTGGCTAAATTATGGTGAAACTTATGCAGGCTTTGGATGAAAGTAACAATAGGTGCTTTAAAATTGGGCCTTTAGTGTCGGCAACAGTGCTGTCACACCGTAACCTCTCTGTGGTATTGTGGAAGAGTGCAGGGCCACAGGACGCACAGCGTAGCGAAGCAAAGAGAAGCAAACATTTTGCAGGCTTGACTTCACTCCGCTCCGCCTCACAGCGTGTCTACACTACATTACGTTTGCTTCTCACCGCACTGGACAGGAATCCACTAACTAAATTGAAATGTACACACAAAACTGTTTTATTTTCACAAAGCACATGTTATATAGGCAACAAAAAGTTTCTACTGAATAAAATACATCAAAAATTACTGTTTAATTTAATAGGAATAGTATAAAAATATAAAAAAAGGTAACCCCTGATCATATATATTATAGGGACACGGAGCGCTGTGTATAGAGTAGGGATGCATTGATACCACACACAGACATGTACGTATATATCAACACGCAGACCTATACATACGTATATATCAACACGCAGATATATATACACCCACCCACAGACCTCAGACCATATATATACAAACGCACATGGGGGGTGGCATGTGGACAATTTAAACTAAATGCGCCCCCCCCCCCATTTGGCTGATCCCTCCAGAAGAAATGTTGAACCCGACATATATATATATATTGTATAAATATATATATTATTCTCTGCTCTATCGGGTTCAACATTTCTTCTGGAGGGATCAGCCAAATGGGGGGGAGGGGGAAATTAGTTCCAAAAAGTGTGTGTAATACAAGTCTGGATATATATATATTTATAAGAATATAGATATATATCTTATCTATATATATATATACAGTCAGGTCCAGAAATATTGGGACATCAACACAATTCTAACATCTTTGGCTCTATACACCACCACAATGGAGTTGGAATGAAACAAACACAATGTGCTTTAACTGCAGACTGTCAGCTTTAATTTGAGGGTATGTACATCCAACTCAGGTGAACAGTGTAGGACTTACAGCAGTTTGCAGATGTGCCTCCCACTTGTTAAGGGACCAAAAGTAATGGGACAATTGGCTTCTCAGCTGTTCCATGGCCAGGTGTGTGATATTCCCTCATTACCCAGTTACAATGTGCAGATTAAAGGCCCAGAGTTCATTTCAAGTGTGCTATTTGCATTTGGAATCTGTTGCTGTCAACTCTCAAGATGAGATCCAAAGAGCTGTCACTATCAGTGAAGCAAGCCATCATTAGGCTGAAGAAACAAAACAAACCCATCAGAGAGATAGCAACAACATTAGGCGTGGCCAAAACAACTGTTTGGAACATTTTCAAAAAGAAGGAACGCACCGGTGAGCTCAGCAACACCAAAAGACCCGGGAGACCACGGAAAACAATTGTGGTGGATGACAGAAGAATTCTTTCCCTGGTGAAGAAAACACCCTTCACAACAGTTGGCCAGATCAAGAACACTCTCCAGGAGGTAGGTGTATGTGTGTCAAAGTCAACAATCAAGAGAAGACTTCACCAGAGTGAATACAGAGGTTCACCACAAGATGTAAACCATTGGTGAGCCTCAAAAACAGGAAGGCCAGATTAGAGTTTGCCAAACAACACCTAACAAAGCCTTCACAGTTCTGGAACAAGATCCAATGGACAGATGAGACCAAGATCAACTTGTACCAGAGTGATGGGAAGAGAAGAGTATGGAGAAGGAAAGGAACTGCTCATGATCCTAAGCATACCACCTCATCAGTGAAGCATGGTGGTGGTATTGTCATGGCGTGGGCATGTATGGCTGCCAATGGAACTGGTTCTCTTGTATTTATTGATGATGTGACTGCTGACAAAAGCAGCAGGATGAATTCTGAAGTGTTTCGGGCGATATTATCTGCTCACATTCAGCCAAATGCTGCAGAACTCATTGGACGGCGCTTCACAGTGCAGATGGACAATGACCCAAAGCATACTGCAAAAGCAACCAAAGAGTTTTTGAAGGGACAGAAGTGGAATGTTATGCAATGGCCAAGTCAATCACCTGACCTGAATCCCATTGAGCATGCATTTCACTTGCTGAAGACAAAACTGAAGGGAAAATGCCCCAAGAACAAGCAGGAACTGAAGACAGTTTCAGTAGAGGCCTGGCAGAGCATCACCAGGGATGAAACCCAGCGTCTGGTGATGTCTATGCGTTCCAGACTTCAGGCTGTGATTGACGGCAAAGGATTTGTAACCAAGTATTAAGAAGGAAAAGTTTGATTTATGATTATTATTCTGTCCCATTACCTTTGGTCCCTTAACAAGTGGGAGGCACATCTGCAAACTGCTGTAAGTCCTACACCGTTCACCTGAGTTGGATGTACATAGCCTCAAATTAAAGCTGTCAGTCTGCAGTTAAAGCACATTGTGTTTGTTTCGTTGCAACTCCATTGTGGTGGTGTATAGAGCCAAAGATGTTACAATTGTGTCCATGTCCCAAGAGTTCTGGACCTGACTGTATATCATACCTGCCCTTACCTTCCCCTATTAATTTGCTAAAAATATACACACATAAAAAACAAACCACTGCCTGAGACCCCGTGCAGCCCACATGCCACCCCCCTCTACCTGGCTGAATGTATCTAATATATACAATTAAATACATTCAGCAAGGTAGAGAAAGAAAAAAAAAAGGTTATATTTTATGTTCCCGGGGACATTTAAAAATGTCCTCGGATTTAATTTTTTTTAGAAATGTGTCGCCTTACCTTAGCCTGGTGGTCAGTGGGGGCTCCCTGGATCCTGGTTGTGGGGGGGTCTGCCGGGGCCGCATTTGCAGTGGCTCCCTCCCTGCGCTGCCTGTCTCTGCCACATGCACCCGGGGACTAGCCCGCACAGTCGCAACTCTGTCATCCGGCGGCCGCATGCTCCTAAATGCTCCTCAAAGGGATCCTTGGGAGGCCCCTGCAGGCTGCCCTCTACAGTGCCTGATTAGAGGGCCGTGTCTGCCTGATGTTTTAGTAACAAGAATGTTTTATCCCATAGGCTTCGATGTTAAAAATATTCCCGTTTTAATTTAATATCTAATAAACCGTTGCTTATAATATTCTGCAGTAAAGAGTCACTTTATTTCTAGATTTTTTTGTATTTTTTAAGCATTTTTTTCATACTTTTCAATTTATTTTTTTCCAACTTTTGGCGAACGTCCCAAAAAGTTTGAAGTTCGAACTGTCGAACGGCCGATGTTCGATGCGAACTCCGAACAGATTGAACCGAACAGCTCATCCCTAATCTGCACACACATACACACACACACACAGACACACATTTCCTCTTTTGATGGTCACCTGGTATTGAAGTGTAATTTTATGTATTTTTTTGCATGTGTTTTGTTTATGCACTCAGCGCCACTCCAGTCTTTTCAAAGACATTAACATATTTGTCACAGCACGGTAGATTTGCATAGAATCCGCTGGTTACTTTATCAAAGCCAGGAGAGTAAATTAAAGGGACACTCTACTCATTCTGACCACTTCAGTGCTTTAAAGTATCAGGATGTGAGGTGTAACGCACCCTACTTCCCCAATCTGCTGAAATTGCATGGTGAAGTGGAGGAGTTTCCTCCATCCCATCCACTGTCACCAGCAGCCGGGGTTTTTTAATTTCCTGCTTTCTGGTCATAAGATGGGTCAGGAGTGACGTCAGCACAAAGAGATCATGCCGAGGTCACCCTCTCAGAGACCAGTCACGGTAGCGAGCAGTCTGAGAGTCAGTGACGGATCAGATCTGTCGGTCTCAGCGAGGCAGCGTCGCAGTGACAGATTAGATCTGTGGATGCGTGCAGCTCTGATGCATTGTTCTGCGCAGGCGCTACGGAACGTGCATACCTAGGATGACCACATCGGCCATGTTTTCCTGGACACATATCATTTAATCATGCTGGTAGGCAATGCATGAAAATGCCACCCCGCAGCTTGTATAGAGGAATCCCAGGTAACTGCCTTGATTTCCTTCCTGCAGCCTATGAGTTATATATGTTGCAGGGCAGCACTTTTCCCTATGCTCCCCTCTGCATGAAATAGCAACATGTGTCCATTAAAACATGGACGATCTGGTAACCCTATGCACACGTAAGGTGCGCAAGCAGGGGTGGATCCAGAGACTAGTCTCGGGAGGGGCACTGACAGAAAATAAGGTGTTTTAGCAGAGAGCCCGACTCACGAGAATTTACAGAGGGCCCGGCTCACAGGAGCTTACAATCTAGAGGAGCAGAGGGCCCGGCTCACAGGAGCTTACAATCTAGAAGAGCAGAGGGCACCCAGGAGCTTACAATCTAGAGGAGCAGAGGGCACCCAGGAGCTTACAATCTAGAGGAGCAGAGGGCACCCAGGAGCTTACAATCTAGAGGAGCAGAGGACACCCAGGAGTTTACAATCTAGAGGAGCAGAGGGCACCCTGGATTTTACAATCTAGAGGAGCAGAGAGCACCCAGGCGTTTACAATCTGGAGGAGCAGAGGACACCCAGGAGTTTACAATCTAGAGGAACAGTTTACAGACTCATATCTGAGAGGACACGTCACACTCACACAGCCAGGCCTGTGACAGTGTGACTGCTGTGACTGAGCAGACTGAGCTGCTGAGGAAAGGACCGTGGGGTCACTGGCTGGGTGTGGGCCGCCCCTGGGCCGGCCTGGGCACACTAGGCAGTCAGTACTGGCAGCTGGCTGCCTGCATTCAGTGCAGGGCATGAATGATGATGAAGAGATGAGGGCAGGCAGGGCAGGGCAGGCAGGCAGAAATATCACACCATTTATTATCATTCACTTCTTGACTCACCGTCTCAGTCTCTAACTGACAGTGTCTTCTCTCTACTAGTCTCTTCAGTGTCTCTCACGTCTCGAGTGCATTGTGTGACTGTGCCGCTGACGCTGTGCGAGTGGCGTGCGCACGCACTCGCAGCAGGCCAGCGGACTTAGCCACAGCACTCATGAGTCATGAGACTGACTGGTCTGAAACTGACAGGCTGCTCAGCTGCTGCGCAGCAGCACACAGGGCACGCCACAGGCTGCTGCTGCACTGTGTGCAGCAGAGCCAGAGACAATGTGGCGCCTCCTGCTCGCTTTCCCGCCCATGTGACACTCACCATGTGACACTGACTGACCACGTCACCAGTGGCGTAGCGTGGGTTTTCAGCGCCCGGGGCCAGCCAAGAATTGTGCACCCCCACCTGTGGACACGTTATCGATATTGCCTCAGCTCTCACATGGATTTGCCCCAGCTCATGGATTTGCCCCAGCTCACACATGGATTTGCCCCCAGCTCATGGATTTGCCCCAGCTCATGGATTTGTCCCCAGCTCATGGATTTGCCCCCAGCTCATGGATTTGCCCCAGCTCATGGATTTGCACCAGCTCACACATGGATTTGCCCCAGCTCACACATGGATTTGCCCCAGCTCATGGATTTGCCCCAGCTCACACATGGATTTGCCCCAGCTCACACATGGATTTGCCCCAGCTCATGGATTTGCCCCAGCTCACACATGGATTTGCCCCAGATCATGGATTTGCCCCAGCACATGGATTTGCCCCAGCTCAAGGATTTGCCCCAGCTCACACATTTGCCCCAGCACACGGATTTGCCCCAGCACCTCATGGATTTGCCCCAGCTCATGGATTTGCCCCCAGCTCATGGATTTGCCCCAGCTCATGGATTTGCCCCAGCTCACACATGGATTTGCCCCCAGCTCACACATGGATTTGCCCAGCTCATGGATTTGCCCCCAGCTCATGGATTTGCCCCCAGGTCATGGATTTGCCCCCAGCTCATGGATTTGCCCAGCTCATGGATTTGCCCCCAGCTCATGGATTTGCCCAGCTTACACATGGATTTGCCCAGCTCTCACCTGGATATTGCTCCAGCTCCGGCAGGGGTTGAGGGGACCCAGATGCTGGGCAGCGTGGGAGTGCCTGCCTGGTCCTGAAGAGTCCGTCCTGTTGAAGGTGATGCGGCTGCGTGGCGTGCGTGCGCAGGTCACGCGGTCCGGCCAGTCAGGTGGTACAGAGACTCAGTACCACCTGATTAGCCGGACCACGTGACCGGCTGCGCCTGCACACAGCCGCTTCCCTTTAACAGGACGGACTCTTCAGGACCGGGCAGGCACTCCCGCGCTGCCCAGCATCTGGGTCCCCTCAGAGTCGATTTATCAGAATCTCGGGGGGGGGGCAATTGCCCCGTTGCCCCCCCCTGGATCCGCCCCTGTGCGCAAGTCCTGTAGCGGTGCACAGTACGTGGTTACTACTCTATGCATTTTGCTTAGGAGCGTAAATCGTATTGTAAAGCTTCAGAGTCCTGGAGCTGAAGAGGAGGAGCTGCTCGCGGCGTGGGATAAAAGATAAGTAAAAAGAACTAACAGTAGAAAAAGAAATGTAAAAAAACTTATTTTTAGGTCTATTAGGCCGTTGCCTGGGATGCAAAATGAGAGGTGGATGACTCACTGCGCTACGGATGGTGTTGGTGCTACAGCAGTACCTTGCTTGGTCTGCCTTTGTAGCACCGGTCATTGATCAGAGGTACGTGTGGGCACCCCCTGCATGTCAGTGCAATGTCTCTGTAAGTGTGTTTATCTATGTCTGTGGCTGCGTGTATGTGTGTCTCTGCGTTCATTTTTCTCTGTGTGTGATTTATTGTCTTGTTTATGTGTTTGTTAGTGTCTGTATGTATGTATGTTTGTGTGACTTTACATGTGTAGCGCTCACTCCCGGAGGAGCCGCTGAATTTAAACTCGGGTCAGTCTCTCCGCACTAGGGAATAAATATATACCAGCACTGTTGTGGATTTTATAAGTTATATAGTTTACTGGTCTCAATTAAACTGGCATATATAAAGCAAGCACGGTATACATATATATTTACAGAAATTCGTAATGCGAGAAACGCGCAGCGGTAAAAAGGAAATTTTAACCCCTTCGTTGCCGGAGTGTAAGTCCCGTACAGGTTGTGTCCCAAGAAGGTGTGCGTGTATGTGTATGTTGGTACCCGGGTACTAGATTCAACTGGCCAGTGAATGAATTCAATGTGTCTTCGACTAGTCACGTTGGGGCCCTGTAGATTTAGTAAACTGCAGCGTGCTTTGTTACTGTACTGTGGCCTGGAAGGCCTCTCACCCATCCGCCAGATAATCTGCTCCGCTGCTCGACCAAGGATGTCTCTCCGCTCGATTTGGCTGGGACTCTGTGCCACCGGATCCGCTTTTCTTGCTTGTCCGTCTTTGAATCAAGATTCTCAGCTCACCGCCTGCACTCCCATTAGATCATCGCGGTCTCCTAACTCGGGGTCCAATCTGCAGCTCTGTGTCTGTGCAAACCTCTCAGCGGTGGATTACTAGGTCTCTGGCGAGTCACTGAAACCGATCTCCAGCGTCCGCAAGGCAGCACCTGCGCTCCGGCCTGGTCACAATTGCTCCCTGTCTCACGTGCATCTTGCTCTGTTCACCCCTTGGCGCGCACTGGCTCTCCAACCGAGGTTGCAGATGTCTCTTCTCTGCACGAGGTTGCGGATGTCTCTCCTCCGTGCGAGGTTGCGGATGTCTCTCCGTTCTCTCCCACCCACTTCCTGTCTCTGCCCCAAAGCATGCTGAAAAACGTAGTCCGAAAGTGTCCAGTATAGTTTACATTGCAAAAAGAAAAAACAATAAGGTGGAAAAAATGGCGCAGATAATGTGTAGATGGTCGGTCTTGGGTAGCAGCAAGGGCACAAACGCACACTCCCAAGTGCGAATAGTCAATGGATAAAATAATGGGTAGAGTCCTCGCGCTTACGCCAAATGTCCAGTGAGTAATACTTCAAGATAATCTAGAAAACATAATAGGAGACATACATTGCGCAGTACATCCTTATGACACCTGGTTTCCAGAGAGAAAGAATTCAACTCACTTTTTTCTGAGCCCAATAAAGTCGGCTCTGGACTATATAGGCATATATCTGTGGATATAATCTCACCAGCCCGTCCTACCAGCAACCATCCGTGGTGATAACCTGGTCCATAGATGAAATATTGGATCCCCGGGATATGTCACAGATGAAAAGTCAGCAGGATAAAATAAAGTAAAATTTATTGCAGCACTAACGCGTTTCAACCTAATTGGTCTTTATCAAAGTGCAGAAAAATATACATAATACAATGCAGTGTACAACGTTCATTTATACAAAAAAGATAAGGGAAATAGGCGGTGTCAAGCCACAACCTCATTAACTTAATTGGTACTAACACACCCTACTTTCAATCATTTAGAGGCGCAGCACCAGCAAACATTCAATATACAAACGGGCGCATAATGATTACGTCCATCTACCTCGACCCCGCCCCTCTGAGCCATCGATCGCCATTTTGGAAGAGGGAAAATGGTGTCCACAATATAGCTTGCCCTCGCAACATTGATGGGCATTTAAAGCAAGCTTATTTCCGGACGTTTTGGGGTCCCGAACCAGCGGGCTCTCACCGTCCATGAGGTGATATCTTTCCCAGGTGTTCGTGGGCATAGCAGCGGCAGACATCCGGCATGTAGACAGGCGCAGGGTGATTACATCACCATGTTCCAACTTCCGCCAGTCTGAACCGTCGAGCGCCATTTTTGAAGAGGGAAAGTGTTATTGAAAGTACATCCTACCCTCACAATATCGCAGCCTATTAATTTCGACGGACGTTTAGCAATCTTGCTTGTGGCCGTTTTGAGTGCCAAGTCATCAGGTTCCTATCGTCCGACAGACGCACGGGGACCATATCGACACGCATGCTCCCACATGAACTTCACTCTTCCGGGTGATATATCAAAAAAGAAGGAAAAAGAAAAATATATTAAAAAAAAAAAAAAAACAAACAAAAAAAAAAAAACACAAAATTACAGCATACATGCCGCAATGTCACAATTCGCGAGTCGATCAACATATAGCGCGCAATGACGTGACATATGTATGCTATATGCTTATTGCGTGCTATACGTTTTTTTTTTTTTGTGAAAGGATTTTACCAGGAAGGATACATTGAGATTTCTCTCGTTTTCAAGTATGTCCTGGGTGGCGAGTATGTTGATCGACTGGTGAATTGTGACATTGCGGCATATATGCTGTAATTTTGTGGGGTTTTTTTCTTGTTTTTTTTTTATCTTTTTATTTTTATTTATTTATTTATTTATTTTTAATTTTTGTTTTTTTAATATATTTTTCTTTTTCCTTCTTTTTTGATATATCGCCCGGAAGAGTGAAGTTGATGTGGGAGCATGCGTGTCGATATGGTCCCCATGCGTCTGTCGGACGATAGGAACCTGATGACTTGGCACTCAAAACGGCCACAAGCAAGATTGCTAAACGTCCGTCGAAATTAATAGGCTGCGATATTGTGAGGGTAGGATGTACTTTCAACAACACTTTCCCTCTTCAAAAATGGCGCTCGACGGTTCAGACTGGCGGAAGTTGGAACATGGTGATGTAATCACCATGCGCCTGTCTACATGCCGGATGTCTGCCGCTGCTATGCCCACGAACACCTGGGAAAGATATCACCTCATGGACGGTGGGAGCCTGCTGGTTCGGGACCCCAAAACGACCGGAAATAAGTTTGTTTTAAATGCCCATCAATGTTGCGAGGGCAAGCTATATTGTGGACACCATTTTCCCTCTTTCAAAATGGCGATCGATGGCTCAGAGGGGTGGGGTCGAGGTAGATGGACGTAATCATTATGCGCCCGTTTGTATATTGAATGTTTGCTGGTGCTGCGCCTCTAAATGATTGAAAGTAGGGTGTGTTAGTACCAATTAAGTTAATGAGGTTGTGGCTTGACACCGCCTATTTCCCTTATCTTTTTTGTATAAATGAACGTTGTACACTGCATTGTATTATGTATATTTTTCTGCACTTTGATAAAGACCAATTAGGTCGAAACGCGTTAGTGCTGCAATAAATTTTACTTCATTTTATCCTGCTGACTTTTCGTCTGTGACATATCCCGGGGATCCAATATTTCATCTATGGACCAGGTTATCACCACGGATGGTTGCTGGTAGGACGGGCTGGTGAGATCATATCCACAGATATATGCCTATATAGTCCAGAGCCGACTTTATGGGGCTCAGAAAAAAGTGAGTTGAATACTTTCTCTCTGGAAACCAGGTGTCATAAGGATGTACTGCGCAATGTATGTCTCCTATTATGTTTTCTAGATTATCTTGAAGTATTACTCACTGGACACTTGGCGTAAGCGCGAGGACTCTACCCATTATTTTATCCATAGTTTTGTTTACATTGCCTCCCCCTGGTGGGCAGACATGAGTAATTACAGCAACAGCACTAAAACAGCGCTACACATGCAATTTTATGTGTGTCATTCCATGTCATTGTTTGTAGTGTCTGTGTATGTGTTTGGTGTTGGCGGGGGCGCAGGATGCCAGCCTACATGGCATGTAACGGCCCTATACATGGAAGTGTAACCAGGCGGACTTTTTCTCGCACCATGTTGTCCTCACGTCGACATTAGAGATGGCGAGCATCATTTCTCTCCTGGGAAATCATGGAAATGACCTTACGAGTCTCTTCGCCAAACTTCAATAATCTTGGATTTACTGTCTGCTCTTTCATCAATTCGCAGAGGGCAACGTCTCCGTGGAGGTCCCCGACGGAGAAGGGCAAAGAGGACATTGCTGGCGCGTTTTTTTTTTTATGGAGTTTTTGGATTTGATTTTCACATAGTCTTAATTCAATGTGACTGTCACATTGAGGGAGGTGTCCTAGTCTCCAGGCTTTCCATCCCAAACCTCTCCATAGACATGTTCTCAGCATTAAAACCTCTCAAAAGTGGGATCCTAAGTGAAGAGCCTTAATAAATCTACCACCCCTCTCACCCACACACTCCCACCCGATCCAGCCACACGCAGGAGTTACCTGGAGCTGACCTCCCACTCCAGAATAACTTTCCTATAACCCGAATAAATGCACAAACAACTGTTATTTGGAATTTTTATCTCAGGCCGCAGCTTAACATTTTCTTTATTCAATGAAACATGAATGAAAATATAAACGTAACAAAACGATGGCAGCGCCAACTATTTACATATTGATTAATCCTCATACACCCGTCCTCCACTAACCTTAAAATCCCCATTAGCCAAACCTTAATCCCTTAACATGTATAACACCCACATGTCCCTAACCGCCTATTTGCCCCCTGATTACTCCAATTCACTTCCTTGCACTGCCCCAAACCCTGCCACAAGCTCATATTCGTAACCCCTTACGAATCAGCGTCTCCATCCACAAAAAACAAAGCCTGCTCGATTCCATCCTGAAAACCAAGATTCAAAAGATTGAGTCTGACATCCGTAAGGTGTTCCCCATCATGGCGAAAATAACGGGAGCATCCTCCCATCCTCCCTGTCCGGGAGGAGATGCCGCAATACCACACCTGACAGCTGGCAAACGAACCTGGTCATATGCCTATTAACCATCTCTCTACAGCACTGAATGGCAGCCGGATCCTTGGCATGCTGCTACACCAACAGTAAAACCATCTTAGACTATACCACCACTGTCTGCAGTAACCAACTCCTCAGGTGGCACAAATCTTACCTCATGGGACTCAACAACCGACCAAGCCCTGGTTATTACCTCCCACATGTACCACCAAGACATGATACCATACCAACCCGAAATGTTTTCGCCAGCAAGGCGTGCCACCAACTCAGGAAAACCCAGCTGTACGCCGGTCGCCCTCTTCTGTGCCCAACAGACGTAGGAGTGGTTGATGATCCAAACCAAATGTGGCCGACCTGAAAACAAAAAGTATTGGTACCAAACCATTAAATGAACAAACGAAGAATAATGCCCATCGGAACTCCCAAAGACCTCACTTTAGAGTGGGACCCAAAGTTTTTTTGTTTTGTTTTTACACATAACATCAAAATACGACAACGCCTTACACTCAATCAGAAATCCACTACCCTCCACAGAACATAGAAACCCGGAAGCTCAAAGAGAGTCCTGCTGTAACCCTAAACACCCGCTCTCCATAAAACAGAAACCACCACCACGCCTACTGCGCATTACAGCAATTGCGGATGAATATAAGACGTAGAAGCTCGAGATTCCCATCTCTCCAACTGCCGAATCGCTCAATCCCTCAGACTGAGGCGCGACACCTCAATCGCCACCCCGATCCGAAAAGAATGCGATCCGAAGTCGCGAGGATCAAGCCCCAAAAATCCCAACCTCTCTCTGAAAACGGTAAAAACCTTGTACCGAGACAAGGAAGTGCCGTCCAAATGACAGAAAAAAGAATGACCCAACTCGGACCAGTTATGAAGAAAACTCTGCACATTAAGGACAGGACAAATCTCAAAACTCGGGATACCAAATAAGAAAAGCTTCCTTCCTTTCCCTGCCTGATCCGTTTCAGATTTTACAATCCACACCACCACACAGTCCCCATCCACCCAAACATCCCGAGCTCCCAAACCACCCCCATTCCTCCGACTCTGACTGACCAACTCCCCAATCTGCAACGCCCAAAAAAACCACAATCTGAAAGCCTTTCTAAAAGCAAAACATCGTACTCCGAGATGAAAAATTCACCCAAGAAACCCCATCGTCCATTAAGCAAAGGAACCGAAACAGGTCTCCTGCAATCCTTCAGCTATCACCCCTTAAAATGGCGTTATGATGAACTGTTTTGTCAGTGCCTTGTGGCACATCCTGGGATGGTGTCACGTCCCAAGCCGTCCAGGTAGCCCGGTGGCCGGCAGCGCCTTCCCCGCTGCTTGCTGGCCAGTCAGAGAATGAAGTATTGGACAGACGCAGTCATGTGGTAAGGCATGGGTGGGGCGCGGCAGATGACGTGGTGACCCTCAGGTTTAAAATCAGTAGCCTGAGAAGTGTTCAGTAAGCTTTCCAAATACCATCCACGTAACAGAACAACGCAGAACAATGTTGAGGAGACCGCTCGCCGATTACACTCACAAGAAAGAACCCCCTGGACCTTCAGGAAGGGGGACATGACTGATGGCCTGGGCCTGTAAGTTAAGGAAGGATCTGGAAGGGTGTAGAATCCCTGGGGCCCCTCAGGAGGGGGGGGGGCTGGACGGATGTCTGGGCCTGTCAGTCAAGGAAAAAGCTATGGTGTTATTGGTGGTGTGTTTGCAACAGTGTTGCTTACCTGGGCTATATATGCTGGTGATGGGTGCAGGGTTCTTCCTCTTGTTCCTGCCAACGTAAGAAGTACATCAAGGTGAGGCCCGCCCACCCACCCTTGGATTTCATCCCATCGTGTCACAGCTGAAGATTGGCGGTTTTCCCTGGACAAGCAGTGCTTAAAGGATGTATTAGCTGCCATCGGGTGAGGCTTGGGGGAGACGAACCTCGCTTGCGGGGGACGAGCTCTTTGTTGGATATTGGTGTAAATGCCTATTGCATGGAGCAATAGGGCAGGGTTGTGATTAAGCACTGCGAGGGATGGTTGTATATGGTTTAATAAAGCTGTGGCCCATGCACATTCCAACTGACATATATGCGTTTGTGTCTTATTCAGGTTATTTGGGTATGGGCTAGGAAGGTCTCAGGCCTAATCAGTCATGCAAAAAGCATGTAACCAATTCCCAGGAACCTTATTATAGAGCTGTTCACATTCCTCCTTCGCATCCTTTTTTCCTTCATTCTTCGGAGAAGACTGGTCCAAAGGAAGCAGAGAAAAAAATTCCACATGTTCCCACCCTCCATATCCTGTTCTTAACCTCCTGTTTAAGATGCAGACCTACCGGGCCAACCCATGACACAGCGACCTTAAGTCAGGATGACCCTCCTTTGAAGACAAGGATAACTCACCAACCGGAGGCGCCATCCATGCTAACGCATCGCCCACAGCTTGTGCCGGAACCTGCAGTCCTGATGTTGCCACAGCTGACTCAGCCCCTATGGCCATACCGCGGGCTTCCCCTTGAGTCCATGCTCCCAGAGCCGCAGAATGGGCCTGTGGCGTTCCTGCAGGGAATCGAGACCTGGAGCTAAAATCATTATGAACAGCCCCAAAAAAACCTCAATGACACCCTGCAAACCCCCCCCCCCCGGCCCCGTCGAAGGCTGACCCAGCAATACCCACAGACAATGGTCGACACCCCATAGCCCTACCACGGAGAGGCAGGCCCCAAGTTATCCCCCTATTACCCAGCAACCCCCCATCCAGTTGCCGAAGAAATGGATTCCCCACCTCCAGCGAACCCAAAGCACCAGGAATGGGTGGAACCCCGCCAGTTCCACCGAGCCGACTGGACAATGAGTGGTAGAACAGACCAAGTAAGATGCAAGGGGATGGGGTCTAGCGGGCAGGTGGTCAGGCATCAGGACATGAGAACTTCTGAGACATCCTCCTCTGAGACTGGAGAAAAGCGAGATATAGTAGAAGAGGGGGCTGGGAGTTAGGGAGTCAATGAGGTAGAATGGTTAATGGAGGAGGGCAGTGAAGAAATTTCTAGTCTAACTTTAGTAATCCAATACACACTTCCATCCCACTCAGTCACACACTCCCATCCGATCCAACCACACACACACTCCCATCCAATCCAGCCACACACACTCCCATCCGATCCAGCCACACACTATTTTACCTATTTCCGAAAATCCAGTGAGGGGGGGGGTGAATACTTTTATCAGTGTACCTATATTTCAAAAACCAAAGATGTTACAGGCATGAAAATTGGCAATGACAATCTTCTGGAAACATAAACAAAACGTGCTTTACTATTTTCCAAAAATCCAAGTGGGGGGGTGTGAAAAAGGGGGTTGGATATATTTTTTTTTTCCCGGAAGAATCTAAATACCAATTTTCAATCTGTAGCATCTTTGGTTTTTGAGATCTAGGTATCCTGTTTAATATATTCACACCCCTTTTTCACCCCCCCCCCTTATTTGGATGTTTGGAAAATGGTACAACACGTGTTTTTTATTTTTCACAAAGATTGTAAATATATTACCAATTTTCACGCCTGTAACATCTTTGGTTTTTGAAATATAGGTATACTGATAAAAATATTCACCCCCTTTTTAAACCCCATTAACTAGATCTTTGGAAAATGGTAAAACGCGTGTTTTTTTTATTTTTCAAGATTGTATATACCAATTTTCACGTCTGTAACAACTTCGGTTTTCAAGATTTAGGTATCTTTTTTGAAATATTCACCTCCCCTTTTTCACTCCCTTAGGGGCAAAACTTCCAAAAATCCTTCCTTAGTGTTTGCCTACGTCATAAAAACAATATACCTTCAAAATTTCACATTCCTAGGTGAAACGGTTTAAGCTGGGCATTGATGAGTCAGTCAGGACTTTTCCTTTTATATATACAGATAGATCTATAGTGATGAGCTACTCTCTTCAGCCAGAGCTAGACTATAATAGAAGCACCAATTGCAACGCAACATAATGAGTTCAAGAATGATGGGGCAGTTGCACAGTAGATGTTTGTGAGAAGAATGGGGCAGAGGCAAACTGGAAGGGAAGAAGGGGCAGAGGCACAATGGAGGGGAAGAAGAATGGGGCAGAGACACAATGGAAGGGAAGAAGAATGGGGCAGAGACACCATGGAAGGGAAGAAGAATGGGGCAGAGGCACACTGAAATGGAAGAAGAATGGGGCAGAGGCACACTGGAAGGGAAGAAGAAAGGGGCAGAGGCACAACAGAAGGGAAGAAGAATGGGGCAGAGGCACAATGGAAGGGAAGAATAATGTTGCAGAGGCACACTGGAACGGAAGAAGAAAGGGGTAGAGGAAACACTGGAAGGGAAGAAGAATGGGGCAGATGCACACTGGAAGGGAAGAAGAATGGGGCAGAGGCACACTGGAAGGGAAGAAGGAAGGGGCAGAAACAATGGAAGGGAAGAAGAATGCGGCAGAGGCACAGTCTTGGAGTTGAGATGCAGCAGGATCACACTAAATTCTTAAGCTTCAGTTCAGGCCAATGAAGCTTTCAATCCAGCACTACCTGCAATCATACATTGACATCCCATTTACAGTATTATCTTGTCATGTTTTTATTATAACACACTTTAGGGAGTAGGATTATGGATTCGTTGCTCATTTAGCTCATGGCATGGCCAGTGGAGGCTTAGTAAATAGGACAGAAAGGGAAATGTCCCCCGTGTGTCTCTATATTTAGGAAAACCAGGCCACGGTTAGCTGGATATTTTTACACCTAGTTACGAGCAAGAAAACAGGAATTTCATGTATATAATACAATTCGTGTGTCAAAACAAATGCGGCCATGCTAATGAACGGACTTGCCCATCAGGATTAAAATATGATGGGTTGTCATAGAAATCCACCACATTGCTTCTAAACCCTTGGGTCAGCAAACCACGCCCCCTTTTCCCCTAATCTACTATTAACACATAGTGGTCTGGTGGGACCATGGTGTTATGTGAGGCTGGGGAGTGCATTTCTAGTGCACATGCCTCAACAGAGATGTGTGCATAAATGAATTCACTCCCCACTTGTGAGAGTCGTGATTTCATGTAAGAAAGATGTCAACATCCATCTGAGCCTTCCAATCACTTGGGGGTTCACAAATGATGGTGTGGGACTTCTAAAGGGTAGGGGCCTGGGGTGTAGGGCACTGTAAGTGGGCCCCGCTCATGCCTACCTATGACCTGGGTTGATTGTGTGTAACAGAAAGGTCTGATAATGCACCATCAGCATTCTTGAATATATTTTCTATCAAGCCCCCTGCCGTTGGCTATTTGCGCTTTGATGAGTGTCAAACAAACCCAACCAAAGCAAGCTGTCTGAAGCTTGAATGTAGATCTTATCTGCTTCACACACCAGGTGCCTGCCTTAACTCATTAATGATGGAAAATACATAGCCACATTTGCCTTAATGTGCTACCAATAGTAAACAAGATTTTTTTTTCTTTTATCCACTTATGTTTTGTATACTCAGAGTAAAATGGGTAGGATTAGCTTTCAGGTTTTTTTTAAGAGAATATTAATAAAATATTTTTTTTTCTTTTAGATCTTTATACTGAATGATGTTTTATGCAAAAATCTTGAGGCTAATTACACTTAGGAAGGAATATGTCTAAATGGTTTATTCCCCATATATGCGATCGTCCAGATATTGTGGAGGTGTGTAGTTCCATATAGACATATTCCTATTCATGATTAAAACATTCATAAAGGGTTAGTCAATAAGCAACAATCCTGTCACCGGATTGCACCGAATGGTGACTTTCCCAATACGTTGCAATTACATGGCAGTTCGTCTATTCACTAAACTGTCAATTCGCCAAATACTTGCGAATTGACAGCGACATACGGTGCAGTTCACCGCAATTCAGCGATCTTCGGCAGAGGCAAAATTGTCCCATAGAGAAATAATGGCTAATCTATTCACAGAAAACTGAACTGCACCAAAATATCAGTGAAATGACCTGATTTTCGGTGAGTCAAGTCGACAGGTTTAAACAGGCGAATCCCATAGGATTGAAGGTAAAACCAATATAATCATTTTAATAAATTTTTTATTCAACCGTTTATTCTTTTCATTTTCGGCAAACTTTTTAATTTATTTATTTTTTGGATTTTTTAAGCGAAATTTTTGATTCCCAATTTTTTTTATTGGTGTTTATTTTAAATTCTAGAACAGACTTTTTATTCTTTTTTTAAAGGACATTTTTTATTATTTCTACACATTTTAATGCATTTTTATTGTTTTAGACCCTAAAAAAGATAACAGAGTTCCTTTTTTTTCTGCATTTCGGGGGCGTTCAGTGGTCTGTTCAGCCGTAGTCTTCGGCGGCTTCACATTCAGCGCACTCCGGGTACCCTGCGGTGAATAGTGAATTCACCGCAGAATCATCGTACAGGAATCGCCGACGTGCATCGAAGTGTAGCCGAACAAGAAAGCACTGAAATTTCAGTGCTTCCTGAATAACCTCTCTAAACTTCCATAACCCCACCAACATGAAATGTGTCAGGGTGGCCCCGGGGCGTCTGTAGTGGTGGGACCCAGGTTCAAGGTTTCGGGGTCTGAGCCAAGTGTGCAGGGATAGGCAGAAGGTACCTTTGGTTGGTATGCAGGACACAGAGGAAATCCAAGGCGAGGTACACAAGAAATAATCAATGAACGTAGTCAGGCGGTGATCCGTGGTCAAGGGTGTGTCACGGAACTGACTTTGCACCCTTTGCTGAGAAACTTTGACTCAGTGCGTTCTCTGTGTTAAGGCTAGGGTCAGATGAGCGCATTTTGTACGGACTGTGCGTCAGTGCAGTTTGGACGTACTTACTGACTGACAGCAAGGTAGTGGCCAAACAGTCCGTTTTTTTCACTGACGTATTTTTTGACTGATGTAGCAGGGAAAATAAATTACAATGAAAAAACATTCTGTCCGTCAAAAATGCTGGACGTATAAATGCAGTCCATCTGACCTCGTTTCATTACTCACACACAAAGCTACACGGACGTTGTGGACGTGGCGCACTCCGCACCTTCGTTCTAGCAGTATTACGTTCTTGCCTAACCTGCGTCCGTTTGCCGCGTCCGTCAGCCTCCACACTTCCGTGCGGACGTACTTCGTGTGTGGGGCTCCATTGGTCAGAATGCTATGCTGCCGCGGACATACAAATGTGCGGCAACACGGACGTGATAACTGCGCTCGTCTGACCGCAGCCTTAAAGCCCCAAATACAGACTTTATTCCCTTTGTGTTCCCCTGTTTTAGGACTCCTTCCCCATAAATGGCGTTTATTTCATACTCTTTCTTCATACAATGTTTTAATGTGAATTTGGAGATGTGTTTTGGAGATGCAGGCCTGAGTTTCGTTATTTTCATTTCCATACTTTTAGGGATTTAGTTTAAAGTTTATTTCTTTGTTAACCAGAACAATGTAATTAGGTTTGTGTAATCTGTATTATGCAAATACTGCCTCATTATCTGTCTAGTTTCTCTGTGTAGCTGTCAGAAGATTACAACCTATTCAAATATAACAGCTATCTGTAATCTGTTATCATAATCCCCCATTGTCTTGACTCCTTTAGAGATGTTACATCACTGTCTGTACTTAATGTCATTAGATTTATGTTTGTCCATGCTCATTAGAAATGCTAAGTAATGTTTACTGGTACTGTCTAATCTAACTGACCTAATGTAATTAGAGTTCACCTTCCAGAAAGTCAATGTTTGTGTAGTTATGTTTCAGTGTAATTAGGTCACCCAGTGGTTTCTAAGGGAATTTGGTATATTCAAATGACCCTGGTTTGACCACATAAATACTGGTGTGTTTTTACAATAAAATCAGTTGATCCTGTTTCAACACACAGCCTGCCGTCTCATTCAAGGTACCGACAATCACCCTCAGAAGGCACGGAGCGGCCTTCTGGAAATTCAAAGAGGCAGAGGATCAGACCAAGCAGGTCTGGAGCTACAGATCAGGCTGTTCGAGGCACTGAGTTCCGAGCAACCCAGCGGCCGGGCTGATCTAGGTGAGTGGGTGTCGGGAGACCAGGACAGACGGACAAGAGAGTTTCCATCACAAGAGAGTGTCCGTTAAGTCTCAATGCTGAGGCAAGGTAGTCAGGGGGGTGTGGACCTTTATTCAGACAGGTGGTGTGTGTGTTTAACTGTTTGAGTGCTGCATGAGGGCAGCACTTTACACGTAGCTGTTCTGGAACAGGCACAGATCCTGACAAAATGTCACCAACCGCCACTGCGCTATAGATCACAATAAAATTCTGATAATCCAAAACAAAGGCATTGAGGAGGCCAAAGTACGACTTAAAAGAGGCCAAGAGTACAAGCCGGGTGTGAATAACCTCATTGTGTCCATGCGGTCCTCGATCTGTGTGAATTCACCCCGTGTGACTCCATTTTCCTGGCCTCTAAATGCCATGAGTCACATCTAACACAGCGCGGGCTGCATTCACTCGCTTCCAGGGACCAAAACGTCAAAAGAATAAAAAGTTTAAAATGCGACTTAAAACACCTATTCTTCACACAATGAAAAAGAATAAATAAAAATCGTTTTTTTTTTTCTCTCTCGCCTCACACAGTAAAATGGGAAGAATGACTCACACACGCACACACGTACGCTTTCACTTTATGCCTTTAAGAGAAGAAAGAAACGGGAGAAAAATAAAAGTGCAACTTTCCTTTTCTTTTCCCAGAAAAGAACAGCAGTGTGCCCGGCAGCAAAGCCTTCTGGGAGAACATGTGCCATTAATTAGGACAGGGCTAGCAGCGGGGTCTTGCCGAACGCTCTGTGTTACTGTGTGTTTAGTACTCGCTCGTGGATCTGCATGAAAACCCTGCTCTCGATTGGAGAAAACGTTCATAAAACATTTGAAAAAAGGAAATCAAAGCACATTAATGTTTACCATTGCTGCAAACTGATTTATTTCCCCTCAGGATTTCTCGCTAATGGCATTAGCTTAATATTATTTATTTGGTACCCGAGGAGCGAGCGCGCTGGAAGGTCAAGAGGCTTTCAGGTTCTTCACTCATATTATTTTGAAAATGTACTGTCTGGAAAAATACAGATTTCTGTTTTTTTTTCAGGTGTATCCGGGGTCACACGAACAATGTATTGCACTCAAAAACTAAAAAACATAGAAAATGCAGAAGCAAAGTAAAGGGACGTTTCAGGCTGGAAGAGACATAGGTCTTAACCCTTTTACGCCTCGGGGCCTGCTATGCCATCCTGCGGCGGGTGGGACTGAACACCCCGCTGGCGTCTATGACCAGTCTCTTGCCTAGGGTTGCCACCTTTTCTTCAAGCCAAACCCGAACACTCTAGTGTTTGGATTGGGCGGCCATTTTTTTTGTAGCGTATACATTTTGCGTATATTTACATAATGCCTATAGATTATAGCAAGTGGTATGCATGGCATGTCAGGCTGGCATTATGGCACACTGGTATCATAGCACATTGGTATCATGGCAGACTGGTATAATGGCACACTGGTATTATGGCAGACTGGTATAATGGCACAATGGTATAATGGCAGACTGGTATAATGGCACAATGGTATAATGGCACAATGGTATAATGGCAGACTGGTATAATGGCACAATGGTATAATGGCACAATGGTATAATGGCAGACTGGTATAATGGTATAATGGCACAAGACACTGGTAAGAGAGAGAGGGATTTTAACTTTTCAGCGCTATTATATTGTTTTCACCTTAATGCTTGCTTTGATGGAGCCTGAGGAGTGGATGCAGCTGGGCTCTCAGACACTGACACACTGAGCAGCTGATGCTGCGCTCACAAAGTTGCAAGTCGTCTCGGACTCGGAGTCACGTGACACCGCACGTTACGTGGTCACGTGAGCCGCTGCGCCTGCGCCGTTTGACAGCAAGCAGCTGATGGGAGGAGGCGAGGAGGAAGAGAGACGCCACCGACCCCCCACACCATTCCCACACTGTCAGTGATTGGTGGAGTGGGCGGTGCTGACTGCGCATCTCTTGCTAGCAGATGAGGACCGCGGCAGCATGTGTAAGTATGAGACAGAGGTGGGGACTCCGAGACGGTTCCTCCGAGGCATGTGTCCGGGTGGCAGGGGGTGGCAGACCTGGACACGAGTCCAAAACCAGACGGTCCAGGTCAAAAGCAGATGGGTAGGAACCCATCTCTCGCCCTGTCTCCCCTGCCAGTGCCGGCACGCATCATTGGCGGCTACAGGACGATTTAAATAAGGTGCGTCAACGGGTCTCAGGAGGGCCAGAGAGCCACGAGGCGTACTATGATGCCCAGCCGGTGTTAAGTCCCTCCTACCAGGCACCAAGCCAAGGCATTCTATTCATCCTTACACAGGGGTCAAGTCGAGTGGGAACACCTGGGAATGCAGTTCCAGCACTATTTTTGCTGAGGGAACTGAGTTTCCATTGGTCCCACACATTATAAAGCTTCTATTCAGGTGTATAATCATAGATTTTCCTCTTAAAGTCACAATTAATACAGGATTTATCATATATTTTTTAGCTAAAATCCATGTATATAAATAAATATATCAGATCTCAGTGTGCGTTTGTGTTAAGTGTGAGACGATAATTGCTAATTGGGGGACAGAAATCTTGCTGAGTTCCTACAGTCTTTTTTAGGACTTGACCCTTGTCCTGATCACTGTATAATTTTAAAGTGGTCAGGATGTGACGAGTGCTACCCCTCCAATTACCAAAAAAGCAAGGTGACGCAGTGGAGTGGAGTTTCCTCCACCCCACCCAGCGTCACCAGTCCAGCAGCTGGGATTTTTTAATTTCCTGGCTGCCAGTCACCCGATCGGTCACTAGTGGCACCAGCACACAGCAGCCGGCGTCACCCTGTGAGACCAATCACTGTAGTGAGGGCTCTGAGAGGCAGACGATTAAAAACATGCGCATGCGCATTCAGCTCCGATCCATCGCTCTGCACAGGCGCTATGGCACTTGTGTACGTAAAGTGCTGCACAATTTACGGTTCCTACACTACGTACGTTGCAAAGGGAGCAGCTGCACCCAGCAAGGGACAAAAAGTGAGTAAAATCACCCAGAAAAAATATAAAAATAAAACATAATTGGGCAGAGGCTGTCAATGGAACTCTATTTTTTAATTGAGTATCTCTTTAAAAGGTTAACGCGCAGGTCATTTTCTGCTATCGCCTGCAGTCATTTTATCGGTTATATTATCTTATTCCATCAATCCATATTATTGGAATTTTGGAAAAAAATGCCTAAAGCTGGTGTTAAGTAATTTTTTAAAAAAATACACAAAAAAGTCAAAATGTTCCTGTGAAGCTTCTCCTGCCCGTCTTTGAATTTCAGCCGAACACTGGCTCTTTATAAATAACCCCTTGCATGTTTCATATATACATTTTATGGATCTGCATGTCAAATTGTTACCGGCAATCAACTGGTTTGTACGGGAGAAGGTCGGCACGGTGCGAACAATGACAGGCAGGACACAAGTCAATGGCAGGAAAAAGCGTTCTTTATTATGATGTCAGACTCAAGCTGGATTGAATCGCAAAGC
Organism: Leptobrachium leishanense; assembly: GCA_009667805.1. Lineage (NCBI taxonomy): Eukaryota > Metazoa > Chordata > Amphibia > Anura > Megophryidae > Leptobrachium > Leptobrachium leishanense. The sequence continues at coordinate 448,082,956 of CM019064.1, forward strand.
TCGAGTGAGCTCTTCAAGACAGAGATACAATTCTTATACATTGATTCGTAAAAATGTACATCCCAGGTACACCCCCCTGGTCAAATGTGCCCTCCCCGTCGGATTCTTCTTCTAATTGCTACACCAGAGGCCTCTGGAATGTTAGAATCTAAGTAAACCCATCTAAAGTCAGTTAATATTCTCTATGTATACTTACTAATGCCATGGCTCTGATCAAGATGGCTGCCGGTATACAAGATGGCAGCTAATTTCTGAGCCATTCCTGTCACAGAATCATTTCCTCTTCATAAAACAACTAAAATTAGGATTCTGTGTCTGTTTTTATTTGAAAAATGCTAATTGATGATAATTTGAAAATAAAATTTTATCCTTTTTTTGCTCCATCTTGTAATTTATGCTGAAAGAGCCCGGATACCATATAAAATAATAAAACATTGGGCGTGTTTAAAATACTACAGAAAAAATTCTCGTTTCCTAGAGAGATGACTTTTCCCATTTTGACCCTGTAGAAGGGTTTGTATGCGTGTCCGAACCAAGTAAACGACAGGGAGGAGTGACTAATAATGAAAAAACAACCACCATTCATTAAACTGCATGCACCAAAATTATCCATGATGGAATTTCAGTTTACAAAATACTATTCTGTACACTCACTCTATTCTATTTCAATCTATTTTCATAATCGATTAGTTGGCCAAAACATTTTGCTTAAAGGAACACTATGTAAAAATCAACTCCTCCCTCCATTTTGCACCCCTTTTTTTCTTCCGCAACTTATGTAGTTTACGTAACCTTCGTACGTACATACGTAAATTGCGTATCTCGTGTAACATAGAATATTGCATAACTTTGCACACTTTTTGCACACAAGGTACGCGAGCTTCTGGTCAGACTGATGGATTGATGCTGCTTTTGAAGATTAAACCCCTATCTGCTTTCTTTTTTGTATTCAAAATTTTATTTTGAAAAAGGCATCATCAATAAAACATACAATAGAGTAGGGTGGCCGCGTAGGGCCAAAAAGAACTCAGCAGTGAAGTAACACGTAAGGAGTCAGCAGAAAAACCATCAATATATTGTTACCGGAATCCACTTGGGTCACTACTCGGGACGAGGCTGGACCGGACACGAGCAAGGATTGTCTGAACACGAGTCTCTTCAGGAAAGGCAAACTTTATTGTGACGTCACAGAATGCTCAGACAGGATTGAGTCGCAAAGACTGAGCATCGATTACACAGTGACATGAGGTTTTATACCCCAAATACATAATTAGGTACATCCCAATTAGCCCACCTCCCGATGACACTCTCCCACCCCACGTGGGTTAATACCTCCCTTAACCTAATACAAAGACATTCCATTAATTGGCCGTAAATTGGCAAACTTCATGTTAGTTTCAGTGAATCATGATTAGTTGCTTCTCCTATTCTGGGCTGCGCCCTCCTCCCTAGCGCCTGCGATCATTTGTTGCAGTTAACACCTGGTTTGATCTCTATACTCTTTTGTCTCTCAGCGGGCCTCAACGACCTTGGCGTGTCTACTCCTCTTTCTGTCCTTCCGTGCCAGGAACAGCCTAGACCTTTCTCAAATTCTAATTACTTTTTCTGCTAATCTAACACATTCCTAAATTTCTACTGTAGCGCTCACTCCCGGAGGAGCCGCTGAAATTAAACCACGGGTCAGTCTCCCCGCACTAGGGAAAAAAATATACTCCAACACCGCTGTAAGTTTTACAAGTTAAAAGGTTTACTAAAAAAGGTTTGCAGCTCTTGAGACACGGTATATGCAGGAAGATTTACAGTACTTTCGTAACACGATAAACGCGTAGCGGTAAAAGAAACGAAAACACGAGGGCTTCGTATTTTCGGAAACCCCCGACCGAGCAGAAATTTAAACGATACGAAATTCGAGGAAAAACCGCGTAGCGGGAAAAAAAGAAAAAGGTGTTCGGAACGTAACTTTATCTTTGCCCCCTTGTTCCGATTCGTAAAAGGAAACTGAGTCCTGCACAGGTTAAGTCCCAGAACATGAAGTGGTGTGTATTCGTGTGTATATGGTACCCGGGTACTGTTCAACTGGCCAGTGAGTTTACTTTAAGAATGTCTTCGACTAGTCAGTTGGGGCCCTGTGGGTTTCAGAAGGAAAACAGCAGCGTACTCTCTTATTTACATACGGCCTTGGAGGCCTCTCACCCATCCAGCGCAAGCTTGAGGTTCTGCTGACCCAGGACGTCTCTCCGCTCGATGTTGACTGGGGATGCCGGCCACCGGATCTGTTGTCTGGCCCTCTGTCTGTCAGCCGCGACTCATCCAGCTTACCGCCTGCTCCCCGCTTCGATCGACCGCGGTACTCCTCACTCGAGGGGTCTTCTCTCCTTCACCTGCACTCGGATGGTGTAGAGGGTGATGTCTGTGTCCCGCAAGGCTGGGTGACCCAATCCTAAGGCCCGATCCACTCTGTCGGCGCTCCGGCCTATCTTTTGGTCTCTCCTTCTCCGTGTGCATCCGCTCTCCTTTACTCCCTGGCGCGCTCTGCCTGTTCTCCACGAGGTGCAGGATGTACAGCGTCTCCAAACCCCACCCACTTCCGGTTTCTTCGCAAAGCATGCCGGGACATGTAGTTCGAATGTCCAGTGTCTCTAATCGCGATTGTCTCCATCTTGTGGCCAAAAATGGGTACTGCCACAGTAAATTTTAGCACATCGCTACACTACGTATATGTCATTCTAGTTTCAGCTAAAAACTTGCCTAGTTATTTTCAAGTGAACCAATATTCTGAACAAGATGGCCGCCTGGCTTATAATGGCGGCCATCTTCCAGTCTATTTCCACTTCAATATATCACAAAGATATCCAACCGGAAGGAAAACAACAGATAAAAAAAAGGGGGGCAAACAGACAATCCAGATGGTCAAAGCAGGAGAATTGGCTGAGTCAGCAGAAAAAAAACAGCGTTAGGGGTCCAGGTATACGTGTGGACAAAAAAGAAAAAAGAAAGAAAATTAAAGTTAAAAAAAACAAACAGAAATAGGGGAAGGGAGAGGGGGAGGAGAACTGCCAAAAAATATGCGGCATTCCCGGCATGCTCTGAAGCCTAAACAGGAAGCCAGAGGCCGTGGAAGAGGCCACATTGCCGGGAGACCTATGGCCAAAAGAGCCATGGTGCTCGCTCTAGCGGCTCGCCCAGTTCATCCCAGTGTCCTGCTGCCCCAAAAAAAAGCGGGGGTGGGATAAAAGAAGAGAAAACCCTGGATCCCTGTAGCCAGTAAAGGGGCCAACCTCTGCAGACTGGTAGCAAATTCTGAAAATATAATTTCTCAGCAGGGAGGGGAGGGGGGATACAAACAAGAAAACTCTTCAATTTACTATGAGGGAGCGTCATCCGGAAAATAGACAGGACAAAAATAGAGTCATCACATCAGGTAGTGAACAGACAGGAAGGGGGGGGGTATCAGCATGGTGGGGGCGTCATCAAGAATTCGGGAACGGTAGCGATGTAGAACCCAGTATCAGTAGCCAGTAAATTGAGATGGACAAGTCTCTGCTAAAAAGAGGCAGCCAGTGTCCAGCAGGACAACGAGGCATACAGCCCCCTCAGCGACAGCACCCAGAAGAGACACTCTGCACCCAACACAAAGATGCGCTCCACCACAGCAGCTTTTCCATCCATAGGAACATCCATCCACCGCCGACCATCCAGCAGAAGCAATATACCCGAGCCCGGCGGTCCTTCCAGCGGCTGGTCAGCTGAACCAAGTGCGCCTCCCGGGTCTTCACCCACAGCCTCCCGGGCCCTCTTCCCTACCGGGGCAATCAGGATCTCTCCCGGCCTCGCCAGAAGCGACAGCTCCACCTCCGCAGGTATGGTCGCTGTCCGCAGATCAGCAGCATCAAATGTAGGCCGAGGCTCCGGTACTCCAAACACCGCAGATGCAGGAGGCCGTCCAGCCGCCACTGCACCCTCAACAAGCGGCTCCGATTGCGGGGCACCATCCGGTCCTCCCTGCAGAACGTCTAGGAAGCGACCTATGTCACCCAGGGTAAGTGGCCGGTCATCATCGGAGGACAGGGAGCACAGGTACCTATCCAGCTGCTGCAGCGCGGCACTCAGAGTCCCAGGGAGTGGGAGAAGTGCCACCTCCAGGGAGCCACAAGTGGCCCGGCAGCAGGAATCCACAACCGGGGAAGGCATCACCCCCATCTTCATCCTCAGCGTCTGCAGGAGGGCAGCTAGTGAAATGCGGAGGGCCGCACCACACGCTGGTCAGCGTGCCAACGCCTAAAATGGCCGCCAGCAGCAGGCCTCGAAAGGTAGGCCCAAAGCCACACGGACGTCGCAGAATCCTCCAAACAGATCGGAAAGGCTCAGGGTCAGGTCAGAAGATCCTTAGGCACACACCACCCCAGCTTATAGTCAGCAGTCGACAGCGGGTCACACAGGTCAGCTTGAAAAACATCAAAATCGTAGGAGCACATCCAGAGTGCGACCTAGCTCGTCGACAGTCAGCTCCGCCCATGCCCTATCGGCTTTCTACCCTGGCTGCCATGAGCGCTCGGCTAGACTTGATTATGTCGGCATGCAAAAAGGTGAGAAGGTAGGGGGGGCAAGCAACATGCAGCCTGATGCAAGGATAAAATACCAGCAGTCCAGCTCCTCCACCCAGTGGCAGTACCCCGGGTCTGTGCTATAGTGTTGTTACTATATAAATAAAAACAAAGTCAAACTGGTGGTTATATGTCTAACATAACCGTAGAATGACATCATCTCTGAAGTCGCATCTGAGGTTATTAATAGGGATGTGTTTCGTTTAGGTTTGTTTCAAACCTTTATAAATAATTCCTTTTTTGGAATTTTGTAACTAATTTTGTTTCGGATTTGTTTCGTTTTGTTTTTTTGTTTTTTTTTATGTAAAATTTTTATTTTAGAAAGAAATAAGGTTACAAACCATCCAAGAAACGTGGCCGCGCAGGGCCAAACATCACATTCACTTATAGACAATAAAATAAAGATGCGAGTGAATTGACGTCAGAACGAGGGCGACAAGATAGTATAAGAGGTACGAATAAACACAAAAATAAAATAAAGATAAAGATAGGCGGCCTCGCAAGACCCCAGCATGTCAGCTTGCATTTCGCTTAACAAAATAAAGAGCATAGATAAACCCTGCTACAAAGACCTCCTGTGAAGCCTTCACACCTCATGAAAAACAAGAAATGTCAGGGTGGGAAGACCCCACAAAATAAAAAAAATAAAAAAGGGGGGGGATCAAAATGAGATGACCGTGCCGAAATCACCGAGAGAGATAACTGAGAGTGGGGTGGGGGCATCGTAGTATCGTTATAATCAATACAAGCAATACCAAATGGTATAATATAAATCAAACATTCCAGGAGTGGAAGAAAAAAACCCGAAAAAAAACCCGTAGTCTCCAGAGTCTAACCCGGGTCCATCGATACAGTAGAGGGGCCTTGTGAGTCAAGGTCAGTAGTCTTCGGGGCAGAAGGAAGACCCAGGGAACTCAACAGACGCCAAGCCTCATCCGGGGAGGACACCAAGTGAGACAAGTTGTCACGGCAGACGTACAAGGTACCTGCCACCCCCCAGCGATAACGCACCCCAGCGCCCCTCAAAAAAGCAGTTATCTCGCGAAATTGCCGCCTGGCTAGCAGCGTCATGAAAGGCAGATCATTGAATAGCACCAAAGAGAGGCCTTCAAAGGGTATTGAAGCCCGTGCAGCTGGGGACGACATTAGACGACGCTTGTCCGCTTCTTCTGAGGCAATGGCGAGCACGTCTCGCGGGGAGTCCGCAGGGGCCGTCGCCGCTTTCCACAGACGGGTGGCATGTCTGAAAATAAGAGACCCGGTCGGTGTTCCCAGTACAAGTAACGCAAAACCATTGACAAATGACAGCAGGGCGTCAGCGGCGACCGTTTCTGGGATCCCCCGAATTCGTACATTTTTCCGTCGGTGACGAGACTCCGCCGCCTCCACCGCTCCAGTAAGTAGTGATACCTGGGCTTTGAGAGATTCCAGTTGCGGTTCTAGGTGTGCTTGCGACGCCTCGGTCTCCTCCACTCATGTTTCCACCACCTTCAGCCATCCCTTAATAGATACCATTTCTGATGACAGGGACGCAAAGTCCGTTTGCCAAATCATTCGCATCTCCTCTAACGTTTCTCCCAATAGGCGTCAGATGGCACCTTCCGTGAGGGGCATAAGGCTGGCACCTTCCGGTACTCTATTTGCAACCGGGGGTATCGTTGTCGCGTCACTCGAGGGCCCGGGCGTCTCCTTGAGCTGGCGTGTCGCCGTCGGCTTTGGGGGATTGGGGGTGTCCGCCGCCCGTTTCGCCATCTCCACTTTCCGGGGCGTCCCCCTTGCAGTCACAGAGGCCTCCGACCAATAAGGGTCCTCACCTTCTGAAGAACTTGCCGTTGGAGATATGTAAGTCGACGGGGAATCCTGCCGCCTCCGTCGGGGGTCCCCCAATGACATCCCGGATGTCTCTCTGCTGGGGGCCATCCGGCGATTGGGGTTTTTTACCCGACTTTCTACCCATGGCTATGGGGATAGTTAGAGAACGCCGCCAAATGGGACGCCGCGTGGCACTGTAGAAGCGCTTCAGATATGGCCGCCAGGCAGTGGTGTATTTAGGTTTTATGCTGCCCTAGGCCTGACTAAATTTGTGCGCCCCCTAATTAAAATTTGACACACCGCTTCCTGTCAAGGCCATGCCTCTTAATGTTTAAACCACATCCCTTCCTATTTAGGCTCCACCTTTTCCCCTTAGAGCTCCGCCTCTTCCTCTCTATATTGTTTAAAGTGGATACCAAGTGCCTAGTTGTATATTTTGTATACCATTTCAGATGTATATTATTTTACGAGATAATCAAATAAAATAATGAAATGTAAAGTACGGTAAATAGTGTACAAGAAGTAGCGGGGTGCACACAGCAATAAAACCCACAGAAACATGCGCTGTGGTTGAGCATATCAAAGCAACACTGCGATAAAACCCACAGAAACGTGCGCTGTGTATGAACATATCAGAGCAACACCGCAATAAAACCCACGGAAACATGCGCTGTGTATGAGCATATCAGAGCAACACCGCAATAAAACCCACAGAAACATGCGCTGTGTATGAGCATATCAGAGCAACACAACAATAAAACCCACAGAAACATGCGCTGTGTATGAGCATATCAGAGCAACACAACAATAAAACCCACAGAAACGTGCGCTGTGTATGAGCATATCAGAGCAACACCGCAATAAAACCCACAGAAACGTGCGCTGTGTATGAGCGTATCACAGAGCTGCACAACAATAAAACCCACAGAAACATGCGCTGTGTATGAACATATCAGAGCAACACAACAATAAAACCCACAGAAATGTGCGCTGTGTATGAGCATAGAGCAACACCGCAATAAAACCCACAGAAACGTGCGCTGTGTATGAGCGTATCACAGAGCAACACAACAATAAAACCCACAGAAATGTGCGCTGTGTATGAGCATAGAGCAACACCGCAATAAAACCCACAGAAACATGCGCTGTGTATGAGCACATCAGAGCAACACCGCAATAAAACCCACAGAAACATGCGCTGTGTATGAGCACATCAGAGCAACACCGCAATAAAACCACGGAAACATGCGCTGTGTATGAGCATATCAGAGCAACACCGCAATAAAACCCACAGAAACGTGCGCTGTGTATGAGTGTATCACAGAAATGCACAACAATAAAACCACAGAAACGTGCGCTGTGTATGAGCATATCAGAGCAACACCACAATAAAACCCACAGAAACGTGCGCTGTGTATGAGCATATCAGAGCAACACCACAATAAAACCCACAGAAACATGCGCTGTGTATGAGCATATCAGAGCAACACCGCAATAAAACCCACAGAAACGTGCGCTGTGTATGAGCATATCAGAGCAACACCGCAATAAAACCCACAGAAACGTGCGCTGTGTATGAGTGTATCACAGAAATGCACAACAATAAAACCCACAGAAACGTGTGCTGTGTATGAGCATATCAGAGCAACACCACAATAAAACCCACAGAAACGTGCGCTGTGTATGAGCATATCAGAGCAACACCACAATAAAACCCACAGAAACATGCGCTGTGTATGAGCATATCAGAGCAACACCGCAATAAAACCCACAGAAACGTGCGCTGTGTATGAGCATATCAGAGCAACACCGCAATAAAACCCACAGAAACGTGCGCTGTGTATGAGTGTATCACAGAAATGCACAACAATAAAACCCACAGAAACATGCGCTGTGTATGAGCATATCAGAGCAACACCACAATAAAACCCACAGAAACGTGCGCTGTGTATGAGTGTATCACAGAAATGCACAACAATAAAACCCACAGAAACATGCGCTGTGTATGAACATATCAGAGCAACACCGCAATAAAACCCACAGAAACGTGCGCTGTGTATGAGCATATCAGAGCAACACCACAATAAAACCCACAGAAACGTGCGCTGTGTATGAGTGTATCACAGAAATGCACAACAATAAAACCCACAGAAACATGCGCTGTGTATGAGCATATCAGAGCAACACCACAATAAAACCCACAGAAACGTGCGCTGTGTATGAGTGTATCACAGAAATGCACAACAATAAAACCCACAGAAACATGCGCTGTGTATGAACATATCAGAGCAACACCGCAATAAAACCCACAGAAACGTGCGCTGTGTATGAGCATATCAGAGCAACACCGCAATAAAACCCACAGAAACGTGCGCTGTGTATGAACATATCAGAGCAACACCGCAATAAAACCCACAGAAACGTGCGCTGTGTATGAGCATAGAGCAACACCGCAATAAAACCCACAGAAACATGCGCTGTGTATGAACATATCAGAGCAACACCGCAATAAAACCCACAGAAACGTGCGCTGTGTATGAGCATATCAGAGCAACACCGCAATAAAACCCACAGAAACGTGCGCTGTGTATGAGTGTATCACAGAAATGCACAACAATAAAACCCACAGAAACGTGCGCTGTGTATGAGCGTATCACAGAGCTGCACAACAATAAAAACCACCGAAACATGCACTGAGGCAGGGATTATAGTGAGAGGGGGCTGCCTGCTGTGGGGGGGATAGATTATAGTGAGAGGGGGCTGCTTGCTGTGGGGGATAGATTATAGTGAGGGGGCTGGCTGCTGCAGGGTGGATTATAGTTAGTGGGACTGGCTCCTGCAGGGGGATTATAGTTAGTGGGACTGGCTCCTGCAGGGGGATTATAGTTAGTGGGACTGGCTCCTGCAGGGGGATTATAGTTAGTGGGGATTGGCTGCTGCAGGGGGGATTATAGTTGGGGGGGGCTGGCTGCTGCAGGGGGGATTGAAGGGAGGATGGGCTGCCTGCTGAAGGGGGGATTACAGGTAAGGAGGGCAGGCTGCTGCAGGGGGGATTGAAGGGAGGGTGGGCTGCCTGCTGCTCCCCCCACCCCACTATTATCTTCACCCACTTTAAAATTTCACAATGTAGCCAAACACTGCATACAGTGGGTCATCACTCACCACCAGCATCACCTCTAAATCGATCTCACCGGCCTCTCTCTCTCTCTATCCGCTCCGGGTCCTTAAAGCAGGCTGGCAGTGGCAGACTCCTTGATGCTGCAGCCAGGCTCCAACACCGCACCCCTGTTTCTTCTCTTCTGCTCTGCCGATATGGAACACGTGACCTGTAGTGGTCATGTGACTGAAGGCGGCGGGGCCAATACAGCATGCCGTGCAGGTGGATTCAATGTGGGAGACACGCACGCTGCATTGAAGACCCGGGAGGCACATTCTGATATCGCGGCCGCAGGGGATAAACAAACCGGCGGCCGCAGGTCACAGTCACACAGTGGGCGTCATTTTTGGTGCAGAGGCCAACTGCCGCCCCCCAAAAGTGCCAGAAAAGTGCCGCCCTAGGCCGCCTGGGCCTAGTTGGCCTAGGCCAAGATACATGCCTGCCGCCAGGTATAGGCCGCAGCTCTCGAAATCCTCCCAAATGTCACTAAACGGCCCCTAGACCTCCGTCCGGGAAAAGGGTGCTGGGTCAGCAGAGTTCTGTGCGCCCGAGATGTAAGTTACCCGTGGGTGAGTCGCAGATAATCACTAACTTTAAAGATATAGCCGGAGAGCTCTTCAGAGTGCGACTGCACCCGTCGGAAGTCAGCTCCGCCCCCTTCGTTTCGTTTTGGATCAATTCGAAATTTTGAATTGATTTGAAATTTCGAATCGATTTGAAATTTCATATATCAATTCGATAGTTGATATCAATTAGAATTTCGGATCACTAAATAAAAGCCCAATTAATCAAATTTTGCTGTTAAAAGAAAAGCTAGGGTTAAATTTTAAGCTGTGTCACAGATTTAGTATTTGAGTCAAATTAAACGGCGAAACAAAATTAATTTGTTTCATAAAGTCCTTTTCTGATTATTACTTGTATTGTAAGTTAAGATCAATTTGATAGTTCATTTCAGATTCGATAGTTCATTTCAGATTCGATAGTTGATATCAATTTGATAGTTCATTTCAAATTCAATAGTTGATATCAGTTATTCAAATTTTTCTTTTATGATGATAACACAGTGTAAAACGAAATAAATTCATTATATAAAGTTTCGTTTAGAATTTGTATCGTATCGATTCGTTATTTGGAAGTACTTCCGACTACGAATTATCAAATTTTGTTCCAAATTTCAAATTTTTCCGAAACGAATGCACATCTCTAGTTCTTAACATTTAACTCAGTCTGACTCTAAACAGTGTGTGCTGCATAAAGACTAATTAATCGATAATGAGAATAGTTGTCAACTATTTTCATTATCGATTAGTTGTCAATTAATCGTTTAGTTGTTTCAGCTCTGCTCTGTTCTACCATTACAATCGCATTTGCAACTCTTTCCTTGTGTCATAAAAAACATGGGAAAACCGAGCCCCAACACAAAACTACTATAAAATGAAATTGGCAATTACTGAAACCTCTCACTTGAAAACCCTCTTAGACCCCCTCACGTATTAATGATGGCTGCAAACCGTTTCCGATATCCCCCAAATGTGCCTTATCACACGGGCTATTACAGCATGACCCCGATATGCTTTTATTTTTTATTCCTATACTTTATATCGAGACGGCTGGTCAGCAAGCCTGTGCCAGCCACCATTAAATTAATTCTTGCGGCGGCATGGTTAGGTCTTTACCTCTCTTGCCAACCCTGTCATAATGAAACAAACAAATTAATACGTATATAAATATAGAAATCATTGCTTGCGATCGTTTAAGAAGCTATTAAAAAATGTGTCAAGTTACGTGTCACAGGAAATAACCTTATGTTTCTTTAGTAAACAGAACAAAAACATGCTTATCCAAACCAACAGACGTAAGAGGAAATGACACTGGCGGCCGTGGAAGAGTTAAGGTACTGCTCTGTGGGTTGAAGTAAAATCATTTTTTTTTGGAGTGGTTTTGATTTCACCTTCGTGTACGAGGCTTTACTGTATTTACACTCAGCTCTTCGGCTGTTGGATTAGGTTGATATTGAATTTCAGAGTTCAGAACGATTTAGTCGCAGGCTGAAATCTCAAAATCCAATTGTGAAAGCTTCGAGGTGTTTGATTGCCAACCAAGCCCTATATACCAGATGGTCGGAAATGATAACCCGGGAGCAGATTACAGGCAAGAAAAGTTAGAAAACACTCAAAACAGATAGACTTGGCAGGGGTTTGTCTGCCGACTCATATTCCAAACACATATATACAGTCAGGTCTAGAAATATTGGGACATGGACACAATGCTAACATCTTTGGCTCTATACACCACCACAATGGAGTTGGAATGAAAGAAACACAATGTGCTTTAACTGCAGACTGTCAGCTTTAATTTGAGAGTATGTACATCCAACTCAGGTGAACGGTGTAGGACTTACAGCAGTTTGCAGATGTGCCTCCCACTTGTTAAGGGACCAAAAGTAATGGGACAATTGGCTTCTCAGCTGTTCCATGGCCAGGTGTGTGATATTCCCTCATTACCCCAATTACAATGTGCAGATAAAAGGCCCAGAGTTCATTTCAAGTGTGCTATTTGCATTTGGAATCTGTTGCTGTCAACTCTCAAGATGAGATCCAAAGAGCTGTCACTATCCGTGAAGCAAGCCATCATTAGGCTGAAGAAACAAAACAAACCCATCAGAGAGATAGCAAGAACATTAGGCGTGGCCAAAACAACTGTTTGGAACATTCTCAAAAAGAAGGAACGCACCGGTGAGCTCAGCAACACCAAAAGACCCGGGAGACCACGGAAAGCAACTGTGGTGGATGAATGAAGAATTCTTTCCCTGGTGAAGAAAACACCCTTCACAACAGTTGGCCAGATCAAGAACACTCTCCAGGAGGTAGGTGTATGTGTGTCAAAGTCAACAATCAAGAGAAGACTTCACCAGAGTGAATACAGAGGGTTCACCACAAGATGTAAACCATTGGTGAGCCTCAAAAACAGGAAGGCCAGATTAGAGTTTGCCAAACAACACCCAACAAAGCCTTCACAGTTCTGGAACAAGATCCTATGGACAGATGAGACCAAGATCAATTTGTACCAGAGTGATGGGAAGAGAAGAGTATGGAGAAGGAAAGGAACTGCTCATGATCCTAATCATACCACCTCATCAGTGAAGCATGGTGGTGGTAGTGTCATGGCGTGGGCATGTATGGCTGCCAATGGAACTGGTTCTCTTGTGTTTATTGATGATGTGACTGCTGACAAAAGCAGCAGGATGAATTCTGAAGTGTTTCGGGCAATATTATCTGCTCACATTCAGCCAAATGCTGCAGAACTCATTGGACGGCGCTTCACAGTGAAGATGGACAATGACCCAAAGCATACTGCAAAAGCAACCAAAGAGTTTTTGAAGGACAGAAGTGGAATGTTATGCAATGGCCAAGTCAATCACCTGACCTGAATCCCATTGAACATGCATTTCACTTGCTGAAGACAAAACTGAAGGGAAAATGCCCCAAGAACAAGCAGGAACTGAAGACAGTTGCAGTAGAGGCCTGGCAGAGCATCACCAGGGATGAAACCCAGCGTCTGGTGATGTCTATGCGTTCCAGACTTCAGGCTGTGATTGACTGCAAAGGATTTGCAACCAAGTATTAAGAAGGGAAAGTTTGATTTATGATTATTATTCTGTCCCATTACCTTTTGTCCCTTAACAAGTGGGAGGCACATCTGCAAACTGCTGTAAGTCCTACACCGTTCACCTGAGTTGGATGCACATACCCTCAAATTAAAGCTGACAGTCTGCAGTTAAAGCTCATTGTGTTTGTTTCATTCCAACTCCATTGTGGTGGTGTATAGAGCCAAAGATGTTACAATTGTGTCCATGTCCCAATATTTCTGGACCTGACTGTACATATACTATAGGGCAGGCCTCAAAATTTCCACTCACCTGCTCGCATTTGGCGAGTGGAAATTACATGAGGGTGAGTGAAAATGCAGATGCAGGCAGGGCAGGATAAGGGTTAGGTGGGGCAACTAGTGGTGAGTAACTCTTAAGGCCTGGCTAGTAGCTTGGGACTTGAAATTTTGAGCCCTACAATTGGGGGTTATTTATGTCACCGATATTTCGGTGCGCTCCTGTTCCCCGCATTCACCTCGAGGTGCAGGGTAAAAGCTACCGTCGATCAAAAAAAACCCTGCAGCAAAACCACCAAAATGATCGGATTAGATTTGATAAACCACCAGGAACACTCCAAAATTACTGGGTTCGATAATTTCGGTGGTTTTGCTACATTTTTTTAAAACAAATTCATACACATTATAGGATCTGATTAGAAAAAATTATCGGGTCGGATACGATAAGCCGCCGGAAAAAGCCGACGATCCGCCAAACACAGTGACGACTAGCCACTGGAAAAAGTCAACAAGCTGACGAATGGGGTAAAAAGAATAAAACGATTGGAAGTGTCAAATTGAAACACTGTTTTAAAAAAAAACTACTGAACGAAAATGTCTGGAATTAACATGTAAGATCCTATGAATGACAATAAAAAGAGCTGTTACAAAAAAAAAGAAAAAACGCTATTAAAAAAAACGGATAAAGATTTTGTGAAAAAATCCTGAAAAAATGCCTAAAAAATCTTTAAAAAAATAAATAAAGAGACTTTTTGCTGCAGATTAAAAGAATAAACAGTTTATTAGATATTGAGTAAAAACGGGAATATTTTTTGCATTGAAACCTGTGGGATTCGCCTGATTAAAAACCTGCCGAATGAAACCACCGAACATCAGGGCATTTCACTGACATTTCTCTGCTGTTCGGTGTCTCTGAATAGATTAACCATTGCTTCTCTGTGGGGGATTTCACTGCCGTCGAACAGACACCGTATTTCGCTGGCAATTCGCCAAATTTTTTTTCGAACTGCCTGCTTTCTGAATAGTCGAATGGCCCCGAAATGTCAACGTACGGGGAAATTCACTGTTCGTTGCCATTTCGGGGCCAGATCGTCTCTCTCTGAATAACCCCTTATAAGTCTAACGTCGTTCAGATAGTGGGTTACACATTCATTTTATGACACTTGGTTCTCCTAGAATCGACTTGCAAGTTGAGTCAGTTGACGGGAAAGTTGTCGACCTGGCGAGCAGTCAGCTATTTACTAAGGAGAGACAAACAAATGGCAGCAGGGCACTTCAGACTTTAAGCCAAATTTATTTAGTTATGTCGAAAAAAATTAAATCGAGCCCCTATAGTCCAATCAGGAGAGAATGCGCATTAATGTCATAACCTATAGCACGGTTCCTCATTGCGCGGCTCGCGCAGCCGGCAGTGGTGGCTCGCGAAGCAGAGGGGTTGGATTAGGAGTCTCGGTCCCGTCCAGGTCCCCCATGTCCGGTTGCGCTCTGCACCAGATGGCCCTGAATCCCAGGGAACTTCCTGTATGTGCATGCGTGTGGCAGGGTAGCCGGGAGGCGGCGCAACTACTGCACCAGGCGTGTATCTGTCCCTCGGAGAGAGGGGCGTAACACTGTGCGACGGAGGGGTGTTCCACTGAGCAATGGAGGGGAGTGAGACGTGGGCGCCATCTGATGACACGGGTCGCGCAGAGAAAAGAATGCAAGGAAGGGGCAGAAGAATGAATGAAAGGGACACAGAAGAAAGAAAGAAAGGGACACGGGAAAGAATGAATTAAAGGAGCAAACGAATGAAAGGAAGGGGCAGAGGAATGAATGAATTAATGGTGCAAACGAATGAAAGGAAGTGGCAGAGGAAAGAATGAATTAAAGGAGCAAACGAATGAAAGGAAGGGGCAGAGGAAAGAATGAATTAAAGGAGCTAACGAATGAAAGGAAGGGGCAGAGGAAAGAATGAATTAAAGGAGCAAACGAATGAAAGGAAGGGGCAGAGGAAAGAATGAATTAAAGGAGCTAACGAATGAAAGGAAGGGGCAGAGGAAAGAATGAATTAAAGGAGCAAACGAATGAAAGGAAGGGGCAGAGGAAAGAATGAATTAAAGGAGCTAACGAATGAAAGAAGGGGAGAGGGAAAGAATGAATTAAAGGAACAAACGAATGAAAGGAGGGGGCAGAGGAAAGAATGAATTAAAGAAGCTAACGAATAAAAGGAAGGGGCAGAGTAAAGAATGAATTAAAAGAGCTAACAAATGAACGGAAGGGGCAGAGGAAAGAATGAATTAAAGGAGCTAACGAATGAAAGGAAGGGGGAGAGGAAAGCATGAATTAAAGGAGCAAACGAATGAAAGGAAGGGGCAGAGGAAAGCATGAATTAAAGGAGCAAACGAATGAAAGGAAGGGGCAGAGGAAAAAATGAATTAAAGGAGCAAACGAATGAAAGGAAGGGGCAGAGGAAAGCATGAATTAAAGGAGCTAACGAATGAAAGGAAGGGGCAGAGGAAAGCATGAATTAAAGGAGCTAACGAATGAAAGGAAGGGGCAGAGGAAAGCTTGAATTAAAGAAGCTAACGAATGAAAGGAAGGGGCAGAGTAAAGAATGAATTAAAGGAGCTAACGAATGAAAGGAAGGGGCAGAGGAAAGCATGAATTAAAGAAGCTAACGAATGAAAGGAAGGGGCAGAGGAAAGCATGAATTAAAGAAGCTAACGAATGAAAGGAAGGGGCAGAGGAAAGAATGAATTAAAGGAGCAAACGAATGAAAGGAAGGTGCAGAGGAAAGAATGAATTAAAGGAGCTAACGAATGAAAGGAAGGGGCAGAGGAAAGCATGAATTAAAGAAGCTAACGAATAAAAGGAAGGGGCAGAGGAAAGAATGAATTAAAGGAGCAAACGAATGAAAGGAAGGGGCAGAGGAAAGAATGAATTAAAGGAGCAAACGAATGAAAGGAAGGGGCAGAGGAATGAATGAATTAATGGTGGCAAACGATAAGGAAAATGGCAGAGGAAAGAATGAATTAAAGGAGCAAACGAATGAAAGAGAAGGGGCAGAGGAAAGAATGAATTAAAGAGCTAACGAATGAAAGAAGGGGAAGGGGCAGAAGAATGAATTAAAGGAGCAAACGAATGAAAGGAAGGGGCAGAGGAAAGAATGAATTAAAGGAGCTAACGAATGAAAGGAAGGGGCAGAGGAAAGAATGAATTAAAGGAGCAAACGAATGAAAGGAAGGGGCAGAGGAAAGAATGAATTAAAGGAGCTAACGAATGAAAGGAAGGGGCAGAGGAAAGAATGAATTAAAGGAACAAACGAATGAAAGGAGGGGGCAGAGGAAAGAATGAATTAAAGAAGCTAACGAATAAAAGGAAGGGGCAGAGTAAAGAATGAATTAAAAGAGCTAACAAATGAACGGAAGGGGCAGAGGAAAGAATGAATTAAAGGAGCTAACGAATGAAAGGAAGGGGGAGAGGAAAGCATGAATTAAAGGAGCAAACGAATGAAAGGAAGGGGCAGAGGAAAGCATGAATTAAAGGAGCAAACGAATGAAAGGAAGGGGCAGAGGAAAAAATGAATTAAAGGAGCAAATGAATGAAAGAAGGGGCAGAGGAAAGCATGAATTAAAGGAGCTAACGAATGAAAGGAAGGGGCAGAGGAAAGCATGAATTAAAGGAGCTAATGAATGAAAGGAAGGGGCAGAGGAAAGCTTGAATTAAAGAAGCTAACGAATGAAAGGAAGGGGCAGAGGAAAGAATGAATAAATTAAAGGAGCTAACGAATGAAAGGAAGGGGCAGAGGAAAGCATGAATTAAAGAAGCTAACGAATGAAAGGAAGGGGCAGAGGAAAGCATGAATTAAAGGAGCAAACGAATGAAAGGAAGGGGCAGAGGAAAGAATGAATTAAAGGAGCTAACGAATGAAAGGAAGGGGCAGAGGAAAGAATGAATTAAAGGAGCTAACGAATGAAAGGAAGGGGCAGAGGAAAGAATGAATTAAAGGAGCTAACGAATGAAAGGAAGGGGCAGAGGAAAGCATGAATTAAAGGAGCTAACGAATGAAAGGAAGGGGCAGAGGAAAGCATGAATTAAAGAAGCTAACGAATGAAAGGAAGGGGCAGAGGAAAGAATGAATTAAAGGAGCTAACGAATAAAAGGAAGGGGCAGAGGAAAGAATGAATTAAAGGAGCTAACGAATAAAAGCATGAATTAAAGACGCTAACGAATGAAAGAAAGGGGCAGAGGAAAGCATGAATTAAAGGAGCTAACGAATGAAAGGAAGGGGCAGAGGAAAGCATGAATTAAAGGAGCTAACGAATGAAAGGAAGGGGCAGAGGAAAGCATGAATTAAAGGAGCTAACGAATGAAAGGAAGGGGCAGAGGAAAGCTTGAATTAAAGAAGCTAACGAATGAAAGGAAGGGGCAGAGGAAAGAATGAATTAAAGGAGCTAACGAATGAAAGGAAGGGGCAGAGGAAAGCATGAATTAAAGAAGCTAACGAATGAAAGGAAGGGGCAGAGGAAAGAATGAATTAAAGGAGCTAACGAATAAAAGGAAGGGGCAGGGGAAAGAATGAATTAAAGGAGCAAACGAATGAAAGAAAGGGGCAGAGGAAAGAATGAATTAAAGGAGCAAACGAATGAAAGGAAGGGGCAGAGGAAAGAATGAATTAAAGGAGCAAACGAATGAAAGGAAGGGGCAGAGGAAAGAATGAATTAAAGGAGCAAACGAATGAAAGGAAGGGGCAGAGGAAAGAATGAATTAAAGGAGCTAACGAATGAAAGGAAGGGGCAGAGGAAAGAATGAATTAAAGGAGCTAACGAATTAAAGGAAGGGGCAGAGGAAAGCTTGAATTAAAGGAGCTAACGAATGAAAGGAAGGGGCAGAGGAAAGCATGAATTAAAGAAGCTAACGAATGAAAGGAAGGGGCAGAGGAAAGAATGAATTAAAGGAGCAAACGAATGAAAGGAAGGGGCAGAGGAAAGAATGAATTAAAGGAGCAAACGAATGAAAGGAAGGGGCAGAGGAAAGAATGAATTAAAGGAGCAAACGAATGAAAGGAAGGGGCAGAGGAAAGCATGAATTAAAGGAGCTAACGAATGAAAGGAAGGGGCAGAGGAAAGAATGAATTAAAGGAGCTAACGAATGAAAGGAAGGGGCAGAGGAAAGAATGAATTAAAGGAGCTAACGAATGAAAGGAAGGGGCAGAGGAAAGCTTGAATTAAAGAAGCTAACGAATAAAAGGAAGGGGCAGAGGAAAGAATGAATTAAAGGAGCTAACGAATGAAAGGAAGGGGCAGAGGAAAGAATGAATTAAAGGAGCAAACGAATGAAAGGAAGGGGCAGAGGAAAGAATGAAAGGGACACAGACAGAGGAAAGAAGGAAAGGGGCATAGGAAAGAATGAATTAAAGGAGCAAACAAAGGAAAGGAAGGGGCAGAAGAAAGAAGAAGGACAGAGAGCAGAGTTTGCAAAGAAAAAGCTGAGACAGTCAGAAACTGAGGGAAAAAATGTGAGACCTGGGAAGTCAAAAGCTGAAACAAAATTACAGTTAATGGATTTTTCTGTTCATCTGGTGATATTTCACATCTCCATATCCACTAGGATATATACTTCTTCTTAGTTCCATTTAAAAAGATATAGAATGGTTACAGCTGTCTGTAATTATAGGCTTAACCCCTTCACTGTGGAGGATGTGTTCCCCATATGTCCTCCGCTTGAGGGAGCCCCGGAGGAGATACTCACCTCTCTGTCTAGGGTCCTGCGGCGTTCTGGCTTCAGCGAAGCCAGGCGCTGAGGATAGGCCGGCCCCCGATGTAAATGACATCATTGTGCCATGCGCGTTGACGTCATTTCCAGGCGACCCCCCGGCAATGCCGGGAGATTGCCTGAAAGGGAGGGGGGTCCTTTTGGACCCCTCTCCCTCCCGATCAGGAGGGTTTTCGGAAAAAAACAGGCAGTGTCTGCCTTTTAAAGCGGTGCCTGGTTTTTAACCCTTTACTTGCCAGATCGTGATCTAGCTCCGGTGGGGGCCGCCATCTTGGATGGTGGCTCCACCTCTGGGTTCCCCCTCGGCTCCTGACATGTCGTGCATAGCACGATGACATCAGATAGCCGGGGAAACCCTAGCTGCCCGGGGATTTCCCGAGGAAATCCCCTAGTGGAGAAACGGGGATCCTTTGAACCCCGATATCTCCAGAACCGTGGCAAAAAAAATCACGGAATTCCCCCCAAAAAATGTAATGAGTCCCCATTTGTAATTTTTGTACAAGCGCACCCTATAGAAAATATAACCGCAAACGCTCATGTGAAAAAAAAACACTTTACACGCTGTAGATGATTAAAAATTCAAATTTTATTGCATTTTTGTTATATTACACAGATAGGACATGACATATAATAATGATATATTATGAATCTGCTGAGTCTGCCGAAAAAAATTAATATATACAGTATATTTCTGGGTCATATAATAAAACGTGGCTTCTAAACGCATTTAAACATGATGAGCAAAAGCGGTAAAAATGAGCTCAGCACAGAGGCGTGAAATGGCCCAGCAGCGAAAGGGTTAACATATACAGTGTTGGGGGGCAAACTGATTGACACTGGTATTTCGGTAATGCGGCTCTCCTCTTGACCGATCTCTTGCCGCTGTGGCTCCTGAATAAAAAACAGTGAGGATCACTGATCTATAGCGTAGACGACAGACTACTGTCTTTGTCAGCACAGAGTTCTATGGACGTGTTCCATTTCAAAACGGCTGGCCATGATGTTGCCTAACTTGTTGAGGAAGAGACCCTCCATGTATTTACCATGTTGTATATGTCTGGGTGGCTTTGTTCTTCTAATCAATCTTTCCTTACGCAGGGCAATAATACTTCTGCATGGATGTTAAATTAGGAGGGTATTTGGTGGGATTTATCAGTAATCACACAAACATGTAGATACTGAAATGCCACACATATATCATCATCCGAGGCCCCTGTTTGAGGAAGGCCTTAGGCGGCTGCCTACTTGGCCTGATCCGCCTCTGCTCGGAGACGTCTGATATAGAGGGTAACATTACATTTATGTTCTCCGCTGCATTCCATTTTCATTTTGCAAGAGCCAACGCGGACGTCTTGGCAGAGCACGGAGACAGCGGTATCGCTCGCTTTTCCAGCGGAACATTTGTTTATTTATGAGATTATTTATATGATAAGCCTCCCACTTCAATCTGTTTTATCCCTTTCCACCTGAGCTAATTAGGGAGGAAAGTGCACCTGTGAGTTCATTAAGGCTGGTGCAGTGGCGCATGCATGCCCCGGGCACTCCATGTGATCAAACTGGAGCAGGAGGCATCCACCTGGGAACCAGCTGACATTAACACTAATGAACGGAAACTCTTATTATCCACGTAGAACAGGGATCACCAGACAGGCCAACTCTGAACACAGAGGCAACTGTAGATTTAGCCAGGATGGTGATGGCTGCATCACATTGTCATCCAATATCTCCTGGTACTGAAGAGAATTCATGGTACCTTGCACACGCTGAAGCTTCCCTGTACCTGCAGAAGCAAAACAGCCCCAAAGCATGATTGACCCCCCGCCATGCTTCACAGTAGGCAAGGTGTTCTTTTCTTCATAGGCCTTGTTCTTCCTCCTCCAAACATAGCGTTGATCCATGGGCCCAAACAGTTCTAATTTTGTTTCATCAGTCCACAGAACACTATCCCAAAACTTCTGTGGTTTGTCCACATGACTTTTGGCATACTGCAGTCGACTCTTCTTATTCTTTGGAGACAGCAAGGGGGTGCGCCTGGGAGTTCTGGCATGGAGGCCTTCATTACGCAGTGTGCGCCGTATTGTCTGAGCTGAAACTTCAGTACCCACATCTGACAAATCTTTTCTCAGTTCCTCAGCAGTCACACGGGGACTTTTCTCCACTCTACGCTTCAGGTAGCGCACAGCAGTCAAAGTCAGTATCTTCTTTCTGCCACGACCAGGTAGCGTTTCAACAGTGCCCTTTGCCTTGAATTTGCGAATGATGCTTCCTATGGTCTCTCTTGGTATGTTTAACATCTTTGCAATCTTCTTATAGCCATTGCCCTTCCTGTGAAGAGTAATCACCTCTTCTCTTGTCTTCCTGGACCATTCTCTTGACTTCACCATGTTTGTAACCACACCAGTAAATGTCTAGAAGGAGCTGAGTATCACAGTCATTTTAAAGCTGCCTAATTGGTGCTTATTATGCTTTATTGCTGCTCCGTGACATCCACAGGTGTTTTCAATACCTGATTGAAAACACTTGAATGAACCTCTGTTCTTCAGAGTGGTAGTCTTTAAGGGGTTGAATAATTGTGTCAATGAAGAATTCACAAAAGAAACATTTACTACTGTATTACAAAACCAATTGATGTCATTTTAGTTGCATATGGTTCTTTAAAAAGTCCTTGTAGGATTTCATTCTGAATACAATTACAAATGTACACTAAATTCCCTAAAACCCTTCACAGCATTGGGGGTTGAATAATTTTGAACACAACTGTATGGTCTCATTTTATGCTGGGGGTTATTCATAGCATGTAAGGGGTTGAGTATTAGGGTTATGACCACGTTTAAAGGGACACGTGGATACGTTTTACCCTGAAACATGTATTATTTATATGCTGTAGCAGGGACATTATTGTCGCTCAGCTGGCCTTCCTTTTGGCTCTATTAAATGCAGTGTAATGATTCTACATGCTGTCGGGTGGCATTTATCATGCAATGCCCATCAGCCTTAATTAATATATGTGTGCAGATAAACATGGCTGTTACGGCCACCTTGAAAGATTTTAATAATGCCGGGTGTGAGGGCTCTTCGCTGGATGTGTTCATACTAGACATGTGCACAGTACAAAATTTCATTTTGAACTAATGGATTAGTCCTAAAATGCAATTAAGGCTAGGGTCAGACGAAAGCATTTGTCCCCGCGAACGTGAAAAAGTGCGTCCGAACGCATTGACGTATTTTATCACGGAATGCGCAAAAACGGTCAGACGACGCGTATTTTCGGGGGTAATTTTGTACGGATCGTCAATAAAACTCTTTTTGCGTCTGGACGTTATGTTGGCTGGACATTAGCAGTGTCTGACATCTCCTAATCACGCAAACACGCCGCTATGCCGCAGCTGCGCACTCTGTACGTCCGTACTAGCGGTTCAGCATTCTCAAAAAAATGCGTTCAAATTCCACTTGCGTTGCACGGCCGGACTTTTGTGCGGCCGTACATCGTATATTGGCCGTCATTGCCCGTCATCTGCTGCTAGTGCGGCCGTAATTATGTGCGCCAGAGCGCACGTTAAAAGTGCGCTGGTCTGACCCCAGCCTTATTTAGTTGCTAAAGAAATTCGTTTTCAGTTCTTTAGTATGAAAACTAATTTCATTCATCCGAAAACCAGCGGATATAATTACTATTGTAGTGGTGGCTCCTCAGAGGGCTGAGATCGCTGCTTGTTACAGTATCTCTCACTCTCAGCACAATGTGGGCCATATTACATAGTTGGTGCTAATTTAACCAGAGCTGCTGTAAACTTCCCAGAGCCATTATAGCGTATGGAGGTTTTCAGTTTACAACAGCTCTGGTTAAGTTAGCACCAACGTTGTAATACTGCCCCGTGTCAGGCAAAGCTGTTACAGTAACTGACTGCTGCTCATCACAGCGCTCAGAGTTTCAGTAAAACTAGTAAATAATATTTTTATATATAAGAGGTTAGAACAATATTATTTCTTTGTTTTACTGCAACTCTGAGCGCTTTTACAGTCAGTTACTGTAACAGCTGAGCCTGATACATTGTACTGAGAGATAATATAACAAGCAGCTGATCTCAACGCTCACAGCCACTGGATTTAAAGGGCTAAAAACAAGTCTCCTCTCTGTATAATGTATAGAACATCCTCCTGCATTAATTAATACCCCTCTCTGTATAATGTATACAACATCCAACTCCATTAATTATTACCCCTCTGTATAATGTATACAACATCCAACTGCATTAATTATTACCCCTCTGTATAATGTATACAACATCCAACTGCATTAATTAATACCCCTCTCTGTATAATGTATAGAACATCCTCCTGAATTAATTAATGTCCCTCTCTGTATAGAACATCCTCCTCTATTTATACCTTTCTCTGTATAATGTATATAACATCCTCCTGCATTAATACCCCTCTCTGTATAATGTATAGAACATCCTCCTGCATTAATTAATGCCCCTCTCTGTATAGAACATCCACTGCATTGGCATGTGGAGGGTGCAGAACTTTGGATGTTGCGCTCTTCATTGCATGTCTCCTTCACTCCTCAATGTAATATCACAAAAAGGACTGACACTAAAATGTAGTGCATTTTATTTTAGTTTCTTTCATTTTTTGTACTGAGCAGTTTCGTATCTCTTGAGTCATACTAAAACTAAATTATCCCAAAATTCGGACTAAATCATTTTAGTACTAAACGAATGCACATGTCTAGTTCATACTCATACAAGGTTCTATCCTTTACACCAGTGGTCCCCATCCCTGGTCCTCAGGTCCTCCTAACAGGACAGGTTTTAAGGACCCCCTTGGGGAAATGCAGACTGTATCCTGCAATCACTGAGCAGCAAATCATATCACCTGTGCTGTGCTTCACATATCCTGCAAACCTGGCCTGTTAGGTGGAACCTGAGGAGCAGGGTTGGGGTTCACTGCTGTACACAACCGCATTAGCACTGTGTCTCAGCCCGGGACTTAGCGTTTCCCCAGCGTGCGCTAAACGACCTTGTACACGGACTCCTGCGGCCGAGGTAATCCGTTAGTAGGTTCTCAGACGCTATGTTTTAGCGACTCGCACTAAATTCTATCCTTAGTGATGCCGTTTTAGCGCACACCTGATGATGGGGCTCTTTATGTTTCGATCCACTGAACTCACAGGAATAATTCCCAAAGTCTTGTACACTGGAGGGCAAAGCGCTGGGTGACCGGCTCCCCCTGGTGGACGTTCATCAGTTGCTGTGAGGGATACGTCAGAAGTAGAGCACTAGCAATTCGATCGTAAATAATGGGGTGGGATGTAGTTGATCTTGTAGAAGAGGCGCTCTACAGATAGTGGAGTTAAAGGGCCAGTGGGCCAGTACCACCAAAACATGCAACGTCCTTATTGTGTTTATTTGATGTTGCTGATATCTTACATGTGTTTGTTTTCCTCTTGTATGTTTAGTTAAGAAAATATTTCCCTCTATATGTGTCACTGGGTGCATCCATTGTGTGATATTTTCCTCTATATGTGTCACTGGGTGCATCCATTGTGTGATATTTTCCTCTATATGTGTCACTGGGTGCATCCATTGTGTGATATTTTCCTCTATATGTGTCACTGGGTGCATCCATTGTGTGATATTTTCTTCTATATGTGTCACTGGGCGCATCCATTGTGTGATATTTTCCTCTATATGTGTCACTGGACGCATCCATTGTGTGATATTTTCCTCTATATGTGTCACTAGGTGCATCCATTGTGTGATATTTCCCTCTATATGTGTCACTGGGAGCATCCATTGTGTTATATTTTCCTCTATATGTGACACTGGACGCATCCATTGTGTGATATTTTCCTCTATATGTGTCACTGGACGCATCCATTGTGTGATATTTTCCTCTATATGTGTCACTGGACGCATCCATTGTGTTATATTTTCCTCTATATGTGACACTGGACGCATCCATTGTGTGATATTTTCCTCTATATGTGTCACTGGGCGCATCCATTGTGTGATCTTTTCCTCTATATGTGTCACTGGGCGCATCCATTGTGTGATATTTTCCTCTATATGTGTCACTGGACGCATCCATTGTGTGATATTTTCCTCTATATGTGTCACCGGGTGCATCCATTGTGTGATATTTTCCTCTATATGTGTCACTGGGTGCATCCATTGTGTGATATTTTCCTCTATATGTGTCACCGGGTGCATCCATTGTGTGATATTTTCCTCTATGTGTCACTGGGTGCATCCATTGTGTGATATTTTCCTCTATATGTGTCACTGGGCGCATCCATTGTGTGATATTTTCCTCTATATGTGTCACTGGGTGCATCCATTGTGTGATCTTTTCCTCTATATGTGTCACTGGGTGCATCCATTGTGTGATATTTTCTCTATATGTGTCACTGGGTGCATCCATTGTGTGATATTTTCCTCTGTATGTGTCACTGGGTGCATCCATTGTGTGATATTTTCCTCTGTATGTGTTACTGGGCGCATCCATTGTGTGATATTTTCCTCTGTATGTGTCACTGGGCGCATCCATTGTGTGATATTTTCTCTATATGTGTCACTGGGCGCATCCATTGTGTGATATTTTCCTCTATATGTGTCACTGGACGCATCCATTGTGTGATATTTTCCTCTATATGTGTCACTGGGTGCATCCATTGTGTGATATTTTCCTCTATATGTGTCACTGGGCGCATCCATTGTGTGATATTTTGTATCTTTCCATCACTTGCTCCTCACTGTGACTTTGGTCATAGAATGAAGTGAATGGGTCAGTCATCGACTCACATCATTGTAGTGTGTGGGATGTATTCAAAGGACATAACCAGGGGGTAAATTAGAAGACTTTTACGTTCCCTGTTTTATCTCAATCAGCTGCCAGCTCTTATCTCGGGTAGCCTAGAGATCACAATACAACGCCCTGCCGTCTTATCTAAGCATTCCCTCCTCCACCTCATTAACTGTTAAATACTGTAGATTAGATAAACCACGGCAGTAAGGTAAAACATTTGCACAGATTCTGGTAAGTGTTGCATCATGGAAAAAAAAGTTACGAAATGGAAAAGATAAGAAAACTTTTTTTATTTTTCCTTTTTACATGTAATTACTCCATTGAAGAAAAAAACAGCAGCTTGTGTTTTATAATATGATTTATAATGTGTTTTATAATGTGTTTTATAATGCACAAGTAACCTAGTTACAGCTTATGTAAGTGCTAGTGTGCCTTTAAATAAACGTGGACTCTGCCATCTCCATGGCTCCAGTTCCAGCCCTGGGTAATGAGGGCTTGCAACATGGTACAGTCACATAGTTCCGGGTGTAGAATGGATCATTCCTTCCCTTTGCGCTCGCCACTCGCTGCATGCCGCGTTGTATATTTCTCAGCTAGCCTTGTAAGGCAAGGGTCAGCAACCTTGGCCCTCCAGGTGTTTTGGGACTACAATTCCCATGAGTCTCTCTTTGAGTGACATCACTAGCGACCGATCTGAGCCCCGTTCAATACCTCAGCAGCTGCTGAATTGCTGCAGCGCAGCAATTCAGTTTGCTGCAGCAGTGTCATTGAACGCTTTGGATGCGAATTTCGAAGTAAAATGGCCGACGATTTCTTAATGAAACATTCAGATTGTTTTTCGTATCACTCGGACAAAATATGATAAAGAAAAGCAGTCGGCACAATTCCGTTTTGTACGCGCACACCACAAATGATAGTTTTTATTGAATAAACGTAATGTTTACTTCTGAAACAAAATATAAATTGATCTGTAATATATGTCTATGTGCAGGGGGAAATAATAAATAAATATTTTGTGCTTTGGTGAACAAAAACCTCAAAATTAACATTGCCGTACTGAATTGTTACTTGCTTCATGGCGGCGGCCATCTTGCGTACTGAATTGTTACTTGCTTCATGGCGGCGGCCATCTTGCGTACTGAATTGTTACTTGCTTCATGGCGGCGGCCATCTTGCTGTACGGAATTGTTACTTGCTTCATGGCGGCGGCCATCTTGCGTACTGAATTGTTACTTGCTTCATGGCGGCGGCCATCTTGCTGTACGGAATTGTTACTTGCTTCATGGCGGCGGCCATCTTGCTGTACGGAATTGTTACTTGCTTCATGCGGCGGCCATCTTGCGTACTGAATTGTTACTTGCTTCATGGCGGCGGCCATCTTGCTGTACGGAATTGTTACTTGCTTCATGGCGGCGGCCATCTTGCGTACTGAATTGTTACTTGCTTCATGGCGGCGGCCATCTTGCTGTACGGAATTGTTACTTGCTTCATGGCGGCGGCCATCTTTACTACGTCACACTCAGCTACTCGCAGCATCTCCTCGGGTCGCTGCAAGTGCTAAGTTAGCAGTGCTGAGCGCTGAGCGGCAGAACGGCGTTCAATGGCAAGTTGCTAACTTAGCACTTGCAGCGGCTGAGGTATTGAACGCGCCTCTGGCGACCGGCAGCCAGGAAATGAAAAAATCCCGGCTTCTGGTGACGCTGGCTGGAGGAAACTCCTGCACTTCGCCCAGCACTTTCTCCAGATCGGGGGGGGGGGGCACTGCCACCAATAAGCTGGTCAGGATGAGCAGTGCAGCTTTCCTCATAGAAAGTAATGATTTAGTAGACAGATCCCCATATACACATAATGATAATAGCTCAGCTTATACTGACACGTTCAGACGCTGGATCCGCTCACAGCCAGGGGGCAAAGCCAAACGAAAACATCACAAGGTTTTACTGCGGGGCAGGGTTGTACTTTCACCGAGACGACAACGCGGAGGCTTTCATGTACATTGTTCTGCCGAGTTCATACAACACATGTTTGTGTCGCTGTAAACCTAGCGCTGGCAGGATCTAGGGCTGCCGTCTGAAATCTTGGGGCCCCTTACTGAACCCCCGGTCGGCCCCCCCTTCCCTCAGCTGCCTGTTTCCATAAACCAATTAAAAATAAAACCTTTTGCCTCGTTTTCTCTTTATCTTATTTTACAGGGAGCGGGTTAATCCCTGGTGGAGATAATCAGGGTTATTCAGAGAGATTCGAAAAGTCACCGCACGTTCAGTGACTTTTCGTTCCCCGCACTTCGGGGCGATTCGGTGATCCTAGTTCG
Source organism: Leptobrachium leishanense (assembly GCA_009667805.1). NCBI lineage: Eukaryota > Metazoa > Chordata > Amphibia > Anura > Megophryidae > Leptobrachium > Leptobrachium leishanense. Next base: position 448,111,286 of record CM019064.1, read on the forward strand.
CCGACCCTGCGTTGTATTCAGCAAGCAACGCAGGGCCGAACACTCACTGAAACCCACAGAAACAGCTGGATGATTAACCACGCCGAACAAACCCGAGCAGCCGCCGATCACAGCGCAGAGCAGTCGCTGGAAAAACCGACACGCAGACGAACGAGGTGAAAAAAAAAAAACTGCACGCTTGAGGCTAGGGTCAGACGAATGCATTTTTCGCGTTGTCTGTGAAAAAGTGCGTTCGAACGAATGGACGCATGTTTTCACGGAATACGCGATAGCGGTCATACGATGCGCATTTTCGTCCGTGATTTTGTACGGATCATCAATAAAACCCTTTTTGCATCTGGACGTTATGTTGGCCGGACATTAGCAGCGTCTGATGTCTCCTAATCACGCAAACACGCCGCTATGCGGCCGCAGCGCACTCTGTACGTCAGTACTAGCGGCATCACGTTCTCGAAAAAAATGCGTTTGTTTGCCGCTTGCGTTGCCCAGCTGTTTGCCGGCTTTCGTGCGGCCGTACTTCGTACATTGCCTGTCATTTGCTGCTACTATGGCCGTGATAAGTGCGGCTGCACGCTCGTTCGCACTGCGTTCGTCTGACCCCAGCCTGAAAGTTTGAAAATTAAAACGCTGTTTGCAAAAAACTACTGAACCAAAATGCCTGAAATTTACATATAAAATCCAATGAATGATAATAAAAAGGGCTGTTACAGAAAAAAGGATTTAAAAAAAAACAAAAAAAGTTTGCCAACAAAATCACCAAAAATGCCTAAAAGATCCTAAAACAAATCTATAAATAAAGAGACTTTTTGCTGCAGAATAATATAATAAATGGTTTATTAGATATTTAATTAAAACGGGAATATTATTAACATTAAAGCCTATGGGATTCTCCTGAATAAACCTGCCGAATGAAACCACCGAACAGCAGGGCAATTCGGCAACTTTTCTCTGCTGTTCAGAGTCTCTGAATAGCCGAAGCATTGCTTCTCTATGGGGATTTCACTGCCCTCGAACAGGCACCGAACAGGCACTGTATGTGCAGTAGGGTTGCCAGGTCAGCCATGGTTTCCTGGACAAGTATCATTTATTCATGCTGATGGGCAGCACATGAAAAAAGCCACCCTGGAGTATGTAGAATCCATACGCTGCAGGTAAGAAATAGAACAGGAATCCCAGGTGACCTGCCAGGATTTCCTACCTGCAGCATATGATTTATACATGTTGCATGTGCTCTGTTCTGTGTGAAATTGTAATAGGTGTCCAGGAAAACATGGCCGACCTGGCAACTCTAATGTGCGGGCAAATCGCCAACATTTGGTGAACTGCCTGCTCTCTGAATAGCCGAATGGCTAGGAAATGTCACCGTATGCTGAATTTCAGTGTCTGGTTATATTTCGGGGCCAGATCGGCTCTCTTTGAACAACCCTGATAGTGTTTCCCGGTGGGATGGTGTTCGCGCTGCAGCTCTACCTGATGCAGACCAGACTAATCGCTCCCTCAGTGATCAACCAGAGTGCTTCTGTCAGCCTCAGTTGCCCCGGCCCAGCGGGAAAGCTCCTGTTATCCCTTACATCTGAGGCACTACCACAAGTGACCATGTAAAGGCCAGGAACCCCCCGAACATATCACGGGCTGTCACCCCCCTGATGGCTGCCCTGGCAGGAGGAAACAAGGTTTTATAGCTCTCCGGGGGCTTCTAGAGGATATTGTCTTCTTAACACAACAACAAAGAGTGTGAGTGTGTCTCCATGTATTTATCGATTTAATAATCTACAGCAGGGCCGACAAACTCTGGCGCCCAAGATATTGATGCCTACAATTCCCAAAATTCCTTCCATGCAACAGATGACCAGGGAATCATGGGAGTTGTAGTTCAGAAACATCTGGAGGGTCAGGGTTTGACAGCTCTGATGTACAGGGATATTGTATCCCGAAATGTGTGGGTGTGAGACACTGCTGCAAAAAGCAATAAAGGCTCCAACAACGGGCCGGCAACCTTGGCTCGTCCATATCTTTTGTGGCTACATTTCCCATGAGGCTCAGTCAATCTAATGAGTGGCTGAGCATCATGGGGCTGTTGTTCCAATCAGGCGAATCATCAGCGAAATACGGTGCAATTCACCAGAAGCAAAATTGTCCCGTAATAGTTAATCTATTCTCAGAACACCGAACTGTCAGTGAAATGCCCTGATTTTCAGGGTTCAGTTTGACAGGGGAATCCAATAGGATTCAATGTAAAAAATATTACCATTTATAGAGGTTTTCTTTTTTTTTTTTTTAATTCAACCGTTTTTTTTTTTCGGTTTCAGCAAAAAGCCTTATTTATTTATTTATTTTTTAGGTATTTTTTCGGGAGACAAATTTTTTATCCCTGTTTTTTAATAAATTTTTTATAGGACCTTTTTTATGATTCCCACCCATTTTATTCGTTTTAAAGACCTTTTAAAAAAATAGCCGTGCTCAGTTTTGTTTTTCTTTCTGCAGTTCGGCGGCGTTTGACGATCAGTTCAGCTGGCTGATTGGAACAACAGCCCCCATGATGCACCGAACAGGCGAATAGTCAATAAAATACAGTGCAATTCGGCGGCAGCGAAATTGTCCCATAGAGAATGGTTAATCTATTCGCAGAACTGCACCGAAATGACCTGATTTTTGGTGATTCAGTTCGTCGGGTTTAAACAGGCAAATCCCATAGGTTTCAATGGAAGGAATTCTTTTTTTCTTTTTAAAAAAAGGTCTATTCTTTTCGTTTTCAGAACAAAGTATTTTTTAGAACACTTTTTTTGTAATTTGACAACATTTTTCAAAAAGCTTTTTCTTCTTTTAAGTTCTGTAGATAGTAAGCTCTCGCGCAGGGTTTTCCCCTCCTGTTCTGTGTGTGTAATGTGTATGTATATTTGCTATCCTGTCTCTCCCTTTTGTACAGCGCTACGGAACTCGTTGGCACTTTATAAATGCTTGTAACTGTAACAGCCCTTGCTTTTATTATTCCGACACATTTTAAGACATTTTTATTGGTTTAAACCTGGAATCTCGAACTCTGCCCCTCCCCCAGATGTTTTTTGCCTACAATTCTTTGTATGCAGTAAATGGCCAGAGAATCATGGGTAGTGTAGTTCAGACACATTCGGGGGGGGGCAGAGTTTGAAATCCCTGTTTTAAACATCTGAACTGTCAGCGAAGTGGGAATCGCCGTAGCGCAGGACACCGAAATTTCACTGCTTTGTGAATATCTAACCCCTTAAGATGCCACAGTCCCTCCTCGAACCATTTGGAACGTTGGAAGATGTGTTTGAGTGCAACATTATCAATCGTGAAATCTAGACTTGTGATCCAGAGTCGCCGCGTGTCCAGGTGACGCACCGTGTGATGAGAACATGCGAGGAGGCGATATTACTGGTATTTAATCCGCTCGAGTAATTCCAAATGTTCAGAAACGTTTGAGAGATTGTGGGGCCAGAATGTACAGACGCACCACGCACGCCCCAAGGGTAAAAATAAGAGGGTGACATGATGTTCTGCATTCAGGAATTGGCCTTAAGTATTAACCCTTTCACCATGCTCTTTTTTTTTTACGGGTCACTACCATGTACATTAACTGTAACTAGATTACTTGTGCATTACAAACAAAACCACCTTATGAACCACATTCTGCTGTTTGTCTTTGAAGTAATTGCATGTAAAGAAGAAAAATAAAGTTAGGTTTTTATCTCCTGTTTCCATTGTGAGGATTTTTCTCATGATGCAACGTTTACCAAAATTTAATTGTGCTTTTTTAAATACTGTATAAGATAAAGACATCACGGGGTGTGTTTTGTTTTCGCCAGGGTATCTGAGACAAGAGCTGGCAGCTGAATGTGATGCAACAGGGAGCTTAAAAGACTTCTAATCTACCCCCTGGTGAGGTCCTTTGAATACATCCCACACAATACAATGATGGGAGTCAGTGACTGAACCAGTCACTGCATTCTATGACCAAAGCCACACGAACGACACCTTGCTGAAAGCACGCAAAGGGGGGGGGGGGGATAAAATAAAGCCTTCTGTCCCTGGTGCTGAAATTGAACGTAGCCAGCCTGGAGAGGAGGAAAAAGAAGGGGGGGGGGGTAGCCTTGTCTTTTTTAAAAAGGGAACCCAAAATTTCACCTATAAAATATCCAGAGAAATACCAAAAAAAAACACACCTCTAAAAGAAATTTTAAATATCAGTAACTAAAATGACTTTTTGCTGCAGATAATAAAAATATATTTTTTTACATTGAATCTTATGGGCTTTCAAACTGAATCACTTCTCTATGGGGTAATTTTCCCTTCCGCGTCGCGGCAGCTTAACTATACAATTCATAATTTTTCATGTAAATTGTATCAGATTGAAAGGGAAATCCCATGGGAAAGACCGCTAGTCTGTTGCAAAAAAATCATCTAAAAAGTTGTCCGATGGTGTGCGGATGCAGTGGAAGAGGGCGGATTCACCTGCATGTTGTGGGATACGTCGAACGACTTCAGACTTTATCGGATGATCGCACCATCGCAAAAATACGAACCCACACAGGTTTATCCTGATCCAACGAACATACATCTCCACCGACAGAAGAGGAAAAACATTCCACATTCCTGCAGACAAGGGTTAATGCCCTCACCCGGCGTCATCGCTCCGGATTATACAGTTATTACTGAAAGATGGACAAACGCAGGAGATTGTAGGTCCCCAGACACAACGAAGGGTAAAATGATGTCATGTCGGAGTCATCAATGGACATCTTGCAGCTTTTTCCACGCTGTAGGCAGGAAATGACCTTTAGGAGCTTTTTCCAGCCCTCTGACCCCGAGGAGGTCAATCCGAGCCTCGGGTATCATAAGGGTTACTGTATCCTTTGCGTCAGAGATGGCTCGGCATTCCAGCGCAGAGTGATACCTGGTGATTAGACACAGCTCCGATTCCCGATTGTGTTTTACAGTAATTGGCACATCGGGAAATACCACGCCGGCTTTAACACAAGTCCTTTCTCCTTCCCACAGTCTTATCTTTCCTCTGGAGACGATTTCCAAACCCCTATTATAAAATCAACGAGGAAGTGTGGGCAGCAAACATAAGGGCATTCAAAAGGGAGAGGACGCCCCATCGCTAACCTTACAACATAGCTACTCAGACTTTACATTTGTATGAAGAAGTAAAAAAAAAAAAAAAAAAAAAAAATTATTATTTTTTTAAAAAAAAATTAATATCTAAACCATTGCTCATGGATCTAGAAGAAAATATAAAGTACTGTAACCATAGGAGAAAAAAAGTTTCACCTCATAAAATTCAAACCACTGTACAAAGCTAGGGAAGTGTGTGTGTGTGTGTGTGTGTGTGTGTGTGTACACTTTTTTTTAAATCAAATATTTACAATAACAGTGTTTTTTGTAGAATAAGCAAAAATAGACAACCGATAAGGACAAGAAAATTTACACAAGTGATATATGTGAGCAGTGATAACTCACAGTAATGTGGTGTATAAGCGTATCACAGAGCTCCACAGCAATAAAACACCGTAATGTGCAGTGTGTATGAGCTTATCACAGAGCTCCACAGCCATAAAACAGTAATGTGCAGTGTGTATGAGCTTATCACAGAGCTCCACAGCCATAAAACAGTAATGTGCAGTGTGTATGAGCTTATCACAGAGCTCCACAGCCATAAAACAGTAATGTGCAGTGTGTATGAGCTTATCACAGAGCTCCACAGCAATAAAACACAGCAATGTGCAGTGTGTATGAGCTTATCACAGAGCTCCACAGTCATAAAACAGTAATGTGCAGTGTGTATGAATGTATCACGGAGCTCCACAGCAATAAAACTCACAGTAATGTGCGGTGTGTAGGCGTGAGTGTTTTATTATTGTGGCGTCACAAACCACAGGCTCACAAACCAAGTAACATTGCTGATGGCCCAATTGTACGTGTTTTAGTGACACACAGGTGTCGCACGTGGCATTGTATGCAGCTGGAACACGTGTCCAAAATGTCACCTGCAGGGTCTGCATCTGGGAGCCCACCGGCCATACGTAGCATATATTTGCCGCTTAACCCCAAGGAGCAAAGACAAGGCCACCTGTTTTTCAACGAAGAATAAAAAATAAAGTGCGTTTGGAATTGCCTCCGAGCCTGTGATCAGAGCAAGAGAAACATAATCATTCGAAGAATTTGCCAGACTTGTATAATCAGCAATATAAAGCGCCCCCTCCCTCCCTGCTTCACCTTGAAAGCCCCCGGCATCCTGCGCAGCGGCTACACAAAGCAGATTTTTCTCTCCGCTATTATACGAGTGTCAGACAGTAAGATTTCTCTCTACAGATTATAGAATTGACCCGGGCAGCAGATTTCATGCGCCGCTCAGCGTATGTGCGTTCTGGAAAACATGGCCGATCTGGGGAATTTCACCCCCACCTCTCACAACCCAGTATGTGACGTTGTGATCCGCCGTCATTTCCTCGTCCCTCAAAAAATCTGCGGCGACGTGCGGTTTATACAATAGCGTATAGCGCTGACCGATAGCCGGGTTCCAGCGCCACAAACACCACATTCACGCGCGGCTTACGGGAAAAGCAGGCGAAGGAGGCCGGTCCTCACAGCAGACACACAAAGCCCACAGACCCCTCCGATCCGTCACCATGGTACAAGCCGTGTCAGAAAGGTTCATTGTGCGCCAAACCGCTGAGCTTCACAGGATATAAAGCGCTGGATTGTTCTACAGATTCGATGTCCCCTGCACAGCGGCTGGAAGACATAAATCGTAGGAGGCGGTGGGAGCGATCAGGCCTTTTCAGGGTCAGACAAGAGTAAAAACAACAAAGTGACGCTTTACACAAAACAAGCCTCAGACAATGGGGCGAGATAAATGGCCCAACCAGGATTTACTGGCCAACGGTGGTCATTGTGCATCACGTCAGGAATTAAAAATCGCCTGAAACACGGGAGATTAATGCCGTGACTCGTTAAATAAGGTGGTCATGGTGTCTGGAGAACAACCACCCCTTCCCCAAGACAATGCTTAGGAAGAGGTCTCCCCTCTATATGGCCGATGGACAACCTTCCAGGGGATAGCGCCAAAGGTGGGGGTATGGGGGGGACACGCCACAGGAAAATCTATTTTCATGCAAATCATCGATATGGGATTACAGAGTGAAAAACTGGGAGCACTGCACAGTGAAGCGTTAACCGCACACAAAAAAAAAAAAAAAAAGCTGCACTGGTTCAGGTGGTTAAGTGGTTGGGACGGGGACCACAGACAGGGACCACGGAATAGGTCTATAAAAAAAAATAATAATTAAAAAAAAAAACCACATTTTATAATACTCAGTTTTGTAAGTGATAAAATACACTCAAAACAGATGCTGCGCCTCGACAGTTACAGAAAGGTCACAACGTTCTTGGAGATGAAAACAGTTAAGGGGGAAAAATTATGAGCGATTGTCTACATCAGTTAACAGAATCTGAAAGGAATTCCAAAAAGAAAGTGTTTTAAGGAGAGAGGAAAAAAAAAAAAAACCACACAAGCAAAACGGGGATACCGAAAATTCAGGATCGGTTCGGCTGCTACTGAAACCGAAAATTAGACCTGAGAACCTGGGCCTGGAGGCCGGGGACTCGCCTAATCCCGAAGGCCAGCCGAGCAAGCTGCTCGGCCGGCCTCCAGGCTCAGGCGAGCCCCCAGCAGAGCAGCTTGCTCGGCCGGCCCTCCAGGCCCAGGTTCGCATGGCTGACTGGTTGCTCCTTACATACTCCCCTACTTCGGTCCTGAGCTCCAGTGGTGACGGTCCTCCGGCTGTCGCAGGCTGCTCGGCCGTCCTCCAGGCTCAGACGAGCCCCCGGCTCGGCCTCTAGGCCCAGGCCAAGCCGGGGGCTCGCCTGAGCCTGGATACTGGCCAAGCAGGCAGCTTGGCTGGCCTCCAGGCTCAGGCGAGCCCCCGGCTCGGCTGGGCTTCCAGGCCCAATTTTGAAATGGAACTTTTCGGATGTTTTTTTCAGCTGAATTTCCATTTCGGCTGAAACCAAAAACACCATTTTCGGTGTCTGAAATTTCGGTGCATCCCTAAAAACAATAAATACAAATAAATGAATGAATCCCTGCTGGCATAAAACCAAACCTGCTCAGAGCATTTCTGCATAGTAATTCAATAAAGTTTTAAAAGTATCATGGCACAAAAGAAAAAATTAAAAAATGAAACTGAACATTTATTACATGTTAAGCTGTTAAATCATACACTTAAGGTAGTTAAGGGCATTCATTATTTTACCATTGGCACATTTTGTGGCCTCAACATCCCAAAAAAAACTAGCAAAAACATGAAAACAAAACATTTTATAAAATTAAAAAAATAATAATTGGAACGCCAATGAAACAGACCAACCAAAACAAACCACCACTTTGGGAGGTGGAGGACGCATAAATGTAATTTTGGGATTGTCTGGCGAGCACGGCAAAGCACTTTTTACATGTTGTACATATTCTGGAATAAGAGTTCGGGGTTTCTACTTTTTATTGTTATTTTTTATTTGACAACTTTGAAAATTCACAAAGAAAAATTTAATGGAAAGGGGGGGCGGGATAAAAAAAAAAAAAATCAAGTGAAATCGAATGTAGAAATTTATAAATAAATTACCAACAGTTCTGTTTTTCAAAAACAAGGCACGTTTTACCCACGAAGGCGGTGGATTCCATATTACAAAACATCCTGTGCTGATACAGCACCGGTCTTATTGTGGCAAAGAAGGACCTCCTTCCGGACGTGTCCGTTTTTCAGGTGGAACTGACTTTCTTTGATAGTCTTCAAGCAGTGAATGTTCTGTCCCCAGGTGACGATCTTCATTGAAGGTAAATTATGGAGCGTGTCCTTGGGAAGGGACGCAACTCCAGAGTGCAACAAGTTCAACTCTTGTAAGGAGTTCAAGCCATAGAAGACCTCTGCGCTGAGAGATTTCAGGTTGTAATTGTTGGATAGGTCAAGTATTTGAAGAAACGGCAAATCCTCGAAGCTACGCGGGGCGATCTCTTGTAAATGCTGCATATCACTGAGTGACAAGTGGATCAAACCTTTCAGTCCGGAGAAGTTATCTTCCTGTATGTTGGAAATCGGGTTGCTGTCTAAATTAAGGTATCGGAGTGGAATACCCTGAAGATCCGGCACCGATTTCAGCTCGTTTCCAGAGAGCATCAAACTCCATATGTTTGGAGGTGGGACATCAGAACCTCTCAGGACGGACACTAAACGGTTGTTCGAAAGGTCGACCTCCAGGGCTTTCCCTTGACTTTTCGATGTGAAGGCCCCCATGTGAACTTCCACCAGATGGTTGTCACTAAGGTCAAGATCCGCTAAGCGGGAATAAAAAAAGCTTTGGGGCGGCAGGACCTCAAGGTGGTTGTGACTCAAGTCCAAGGATTCCAGGTATCGGAGTTTGGAAAAGGCCGTAGCAGATATCCTCACAATTTGGTTGTAGCTGAGATTAAGGTTGACCAACGTGGTGTAACCGGGTCCAGACAATACAGACTCATTGACCACTTCCAGCTTGTTGGATGACAAGTCCAAGTAAGAAGTGTCCAGCGGGATAGAAACGGGAACAACGTGAGCTCCAACATTGCTGCAGTCGACTTTGGTCAAGCTGAAGCTGTCGAACAGGCCGTAACTCTCCACGTCACACCTGCATCCTGGAAAACAGGACTTGCTCGCGCCAACTATGCCGGTGACCATCAAAACACAGAGCCAGTTTGAGAGTCCCATGGTTATACCTGCAAAACAAGAGGGGGGGGGGAGCAGATTTAGAGACATCAATCGAATGTTCAACGATCTTCAAGACAATGTGCACCAAATGAGAGAACATCTTGCTCCAGGGATGATGCCTCAGGACACAGGTTCCCAGACATCTAAAATATGTTGAGTTTTAATGTATGGCTCCAAATGGTTTTGTGACTTGCACATGTGTACTTCTAAACGTCCCTTATTGTCCACCCCTCATCACTGCAATTCTTGATAGCCCATTGACTGGGGGATCATCAGTGGACATTTTTGGTCTAACAAAATAAACATTGGTCTCTCGTGGTGTAAATTGGTATTGGTGAACATCGCACAGGGTTTGCAAGTCCTAGGTATACATTTTATACACAAAAACACGTAATGTCTTAAAAACATGAGGCTCAGTCAGAGATTAGTGTTTGTCTCCTCTTCCTCGCCACCAAAGGAACTACACAGTGAGCAGGCGCGTCAAGCAAAAAACGTCCCTGTGACCAAGGATTTTGGTTGAATTTTGGTTATTTTGTAGGCAAGCCATACCGTCGCTTACAGGGTGATCTGTATTCCCTATGGAATGTACGGAATTAATCTGACCAATCGATCTGGAAGAGAGACACTGAAATGAAAGCGGACCTTGGTACGGAGCTACGTGTGCCTGAACCAAAGTTCAGCAGAATTATTGTCGGGACAAGCATTCCAGAAACAAAGAGGCCGCTTCTAATGAGATTACGACTTTCCTCCCTGAAGCCCAATTAGCTTAAATCCTTAAAATGTCTCTGAGGCCGACCGGAGCATTAAATCTTGCCCAACAACAGTGCCGTGTGACCGCACGTCCAACATGGTGGTTGCAGGAAAAGAAACGTACACATACACAAGCCTACAGGTCTTCAACCCAACCATGATCATGGACATTTACAAGACTGGAATAGTTAAAGAGCCGACAAAGAAAAACACACGTGACAGTGATTGTTTCATTTACCAGTTGACCCTAGAATTACCAACCCGGTGTTCAAGAGAAGCGGCGGCGGGGGGGGGGGGCGCAGAAAATGCACAGTAGGTGTTATACTTTTGTGAAAGAGTGGTGGTTTCATTAGAAACTACGGTGGAGAAAGTAGGGTGGAACTCAATGTTTAGAGAACTGCTCCACTCTTTCCACCATCGTTTCTGCTGGATTTTCCAACTTAAAAAGGTCTATTCACAAAGCACCAAAATTACGTGCAATGTCGGTGCTTTGAGTTTTGGAGATTCCATTTTGGTGAAAATACAATGAATTCACTATTTAGCAAACGGTCACTGTATTTTGCCAAAATCGGAGTCACCGAAGCAGTTACAAGACGTTGGCTGGCAAATTCCACTGGACTGTAAATTTTAAAACCAATCCATTCTCCTAATACGAGTTTCAATCAATAAAAATGTAGCCCGAATAATAAGAATTCCTTTAAAAATAAAAAAAAGGTAAAAAAGATTTAAAAAAAAAAAGTCTTAAAGCTTAAAAAATAAATTCCGAAAAATGTCTTTAAATTTTTTTTTTTAGAAAATAAATATTCCATTTATTACATTGAAACCTATGGGATTCTCCTGTTTTAACCTGTCGAACTCAAGCACCAAAAATCAGGTAATTGTGCTGGAATTCCAAGTCCTTTGAAGAGAAGACACAATAAGTCTTCTATGGGACAATTTCTGTGCCACCGCCAAATTGCACCGTATTTTGCTGTCATTTCGCCTGCATTTGGTAAATTGACAGCTTGGTGAATAGAGTAATTGCCCCAAACGGCGAAACTCACCATTGGGGGCCAATTCAGAGGTTAGTGAATGACCCCCTTCAGTTTCTGCCACTCGTAGTTCAACGGATAGCAGCACTTTAGAAACTGCCGATTTATGTTGACCAGTATTGCACAATAAAGCTAGCGCTTATTTTACAGAAGAAAAATGGCGGCGTGGTTGTTCGTGTCCGCTCACTTGATGCACTTTGCATCTCTGGATTGCTGAAGTTCACCGTAGTTGCAGAACCAGTGATTTTTACCATCGTTTCCGACACCGTTGCCTGGTGAATAACCCCTAATAAAGAGGTCAGCAAGCTTGGACCTCCAGATGTTTTGGAACTACATTTTCCATGATGCTCGGCCAACTTGAGTGTTTAACCATGATGGTAAATGTAGTTCCAAAACATCTGGAGGGCCCAGGTCGCTGACCCCTGCCCTAGCATAAGAGTTTCAGTCATTGTATCCCAATACTTTCCCAGGGGTCGTCACAAGGAAAGACCGTCTGGATGTGGATCGCTCGGGGCGCTTACATTTTCTAGAGCCGTGTACGTTTAACAACGCTTGACGTAAGGTTAAACACATCCCTGATGTTTCCGATTAACACTTCTCTGAAACGAAGACATCTGCAAGCCATTAAACCGAGTAAGAAACGCTGGAGGACAAAGGACCCTTTGTAATGGATGAGGCTTTACTTATAAGAGGGGGGGAAAAAAAAAAAAAAAAAAGTTATAAGTTACTTCTTTCGATGTGCATTTTGTGCAGAGGAAAAAAAATAAAATAAATAAAAACCAAGAACAAAAAAATAAATAAAAAAAACAACCAGTTTAAGAAAAAACAAAACAAAATAAAAACGCCCCCCCCCCCCCCAAAAAAAAACTTCTCTTCCAGGTTAAAAAGCCAAGCGAGGGTTTGTATACAAATTTACATAGAATTATTGATAAATATATAGAAGCCAAATGTATAATAGTGACCCGTATCTCCCCCACACCTGGATTGGTCAAGCCCCGTTCTAATAAAAATATTAGTAAATAAAAAATAGGGAGGCACCGATACTAGTATCCGTGCCGATTCAGGCACTTGCAGGAATACTTGGTACTCATCCAGATGTCCCCGATACCGGAAAGCAGTGCTGAGCTGCTACAGTGTAAAGGAGTGAGTGCACAGCTTGTGTAACTTTACTGTCCCTCACAATAACTCAACACACACAGCCATTAATGTTTAAACCGCTGCCAACAAAAGAGACTACACCCCTAAGTGAAAATCTCCAAATTGGACCCAATTAGCCACTTTCCCTCCCCGGTGTCATGTGACGCATTAGTGTTACATGAGGCCCGCTCAATACCTCAGAAGCTGCTGAATTGCTGCAGCAGTGTCGTTGAACCCTTTGGATGCGAATTTTGAATCCAAAATGGCCGACGATTTCTTAATGAAAAATTCAGATTGTTTTTCGGATCACTCGGACAAAATATGATAAATAAAAGCAGTCAGCACAATTCGGTTTGGTACGCACACACCACAAATGATAGTTTTTATTGAATAAACGTTATGTTTACTTCTGAAACAATATATAAATTGAGCTGTAATATATGTCTATGTGCAGGGGGAAATAATAAATATTTTGTGCTTTGGTGAACAAAAACATCAAAATTAACATTGATGTACGGAATTGTTACTTGCTTCATGGCGGCGGCCATCTTTACTACGTCACACTCAGCTACTCGCAGCATCTCCTCGGGTCGCTGCAAGTGCTAGGTTAGCACTGCTGAGCGCTGAGCGGTTGAACGGCGTTCAATGGCAAGTTGCTAACTTAGCACTTGCAGCAGCTGAGGTATTGAACGCGGCTATGGTCTCAGCTGTGAATGGGGAGTAGGTGTGTTAAATTTGGTGTTATTGCTCGGAGAGGAGAGGGGGAAGGAAAGTAAGGAGGAGGAGGGGGGAAGGAAAGTAAGGAGGAGGAGAGGGAAGGGAAGGAAGAGAGGGGGAAAGGAAGGAGGAGAGGGGGAAAGGAAGGAAGGAGGAGGAGAGGGGGAAGGGAAGGAAGAGAGGGGGAAGGGAAGGAAGGAGGAGGAGAGGGAAGGAAGGAAGGAGGAGGAGGGGGAAGGGAAGGAAGGAGGAGGAGAGGGGGAAGGAAGGAAGAGAGGGGAAGGGAAGGAAGGAGGAGAGAGGGGGAAGGAAGGAAGGAGGAGGAGAGGGGGAAGGAAGGAAGGAGAGAGGGGAAGGGAAGGAAGGAGGAGGAGAGGGGAAGGGAAGGAAGGAGGAGGAGAGGGGGAAGGGAAGGAAGGAGGAGGAGAGGGGAAGGGAAGGAAGGAGGAGGAGAGGGGGAAAGGAAGGAAGGAGGAGAGGGGGAAGGAAGGAAGGAGGAAGAGAGGGGAAAGGAAAAGGAGAGGGGAAGGGAAGGAAGGGAGAGGGGAAGGAGAAGGAGAGGAGAGGGGGAAGGAAAGTAAGGAGGAGGAGTGGGGGAAGGAAGGAGGAGGAGAGGGGAAGGAAGGAGGAGGAGAGGGGAAGGAAGGGGAGGAGAGGAGGGGAAGGAAAGGAGGAGGAAGGGGGAAGGAAAGGAGGAGGAGGAGAGGGGGAAGGAAAGGAGGAGGAGGGGAAGAAGGAGGAGGAGTGGGGGAAGGAAAGTAAGGAGGAGGAGTGGGAAGGGAAGGAAGGAGGAGAGAGGGGGAAGGAGGAGGAGAGGGAAGGGAAGGAGGAGGAGAGGGGAAGGAGGAGGAGGAAGGGGGAAGGGAGGAGGAGAGGGGGAAGGAAAGTAAGGAGGAGGATGGGGGAAGGGAAGGAAGGAGAGGAGTGGGGAAGGAGGAAGGAGGAGGAGTGGGGGAAGGGGGAAGGAGGAGTGGGGAAGGAAAAGAGAGAGGAGAGGGAAGGAAGAGGAGGAGAGGGGAAAGAAGGAGGAGGAGGAGAGGGGGAAGGAAAGGAGGAAGAGAGGGGAAGGAAAGGAGGAGGAGAGGAGGGAAGGAGAGAGGAGAGGGGGAAGAAGAAGAGGAAGAGGGGAAGGAAGGAGGAGGAGAGGGAAGAAGGAGGAGGAGAGGGGGAAGGAAGGAGGAGGAGAGGGAAGGAAGGAGGAGGAGAGGGGAAGGGGAAGGAGGAGGAGAGGGAAGGAAGCAGGAGGAGAGGGAAGGGAAGGAGGAGGAGAGGGGAAGGAAGAGGAGGAGAGGGGGAAGGGAAGGAGGAGGAGAGGGAAGGAAGGAGAAGAGGGGGAAGGGAAGGAAGGAGGAGGAGTGGGGGAAGGGAAGGAAGGAGGAGGAGAGGGGAAGGAAGGAGGAGGAGAGGGGGAAGGAAAGGAGGGAGGAGGAGAGGGGGAAGGAAAGGAGGGAGGAGGAGAGGGGAAGGAAGGAGGAGAGGAGAGGGAAGGAAGGAGGAGAGGGAAGGAAGGGGAGAGGGGAAGGAAGGAGGAGAGGGGGAAGGGAAGGAGGAGAGGGGAAGGGAAGGTAGGAGAGGGGAAGGAAGAGGAGGAGGGGGAAGGGAAGGAGGAGAGGGGGAAGGGGAAGGAGGAGGAGAGGGGAAGGAGGAGGAGGAGAGGGGAAAGGAAGGAGGAGGAGAGGGGGAAGGAAAGGAGGAGAGGGGGAGGGAAGAGGAGAGGAAGGAAGGAAGAGGAAGGGAGGGCAAGGGAAGGGAGGAGAGGGGAAGGAAGGGAAGGAGGAGAGGGGGAGGGAAGGAAGGAGAGAGGGAAGGAAGGAAGGAGGAGAGGGGAAGGGGAAGGGAAGAGAGGGGAAGGGAAGGGAAGAGGAGAGGGGGAAGGGAAGGAGAGAGAGGGGGAAGGGAAGGAGAGAGGGGAAGGGAAGGGGGAGAGGAGAGGGGAAGGGAAGGAAGGAGGAGAGGGGGAAGAGGAGAGGGGGAGGAAGGGAAGGAGGGAGAGGGGGAAGGAAGGGGGAGGGGAAGGGAAGGAAGGAGAGGGGAAGGAAGGGAGAGAGGGGAAGGGAAGGAGAGGAGGGGGAAGGAAGAGGAGGGGGAAGGAAGGGGAGAGGGGAAGGGAAGGGGAGAGAGGGAAGGGAAGGGGGAGGGGGAAGAAGGGAGAGGGGGAAGGGAAGGAGGAGAGGGGAGGGAAGGGAAGGAGGAGAGGGGGAAGGGGGAAGGAGGAGAGGGGAGAAGGAAGGAGGGAGAGGAAGGGAAAGGAGCGAGAGGGGAAGGGAGGAGAGCGGAAGGGAAGGAGGAGAGGGGGAAGGAAGAGGAGAGGGGAAGGAAGGAAGGGGAAGGAAGAAGGGGAAGGAAGGGAAGAGGAGAGGAAGGAGGAGAGGGAGGGGAGGAGGAGAGGGGGAAGGGAAGGAGGAGAGGGGGAAGGGAAGGAGGAGAGGGGGAAGGGAAGGAGGAGAGGGGGAAGGGAAGGAGGAGAGGGGGAAGGAGGGAAGGGAAAGGAAAAAGAAAGAAAATAACTCCTATTCTCACGATGAAGTGAGCACAGCTTGGAATGAGCAGTCTGGGTGGTGGTTGCATGATTGGGGAAGGGTACAACCATACCTAAAAGTGAAACAGTACAGGTCATCATGGCTGTATAGCGAGGTGTCCACCTCCACCGGGGAAAGCCATCTTCCTGCTGTGCAAATTAGGAACATAAGCAAACGCTACCTTCAGTGACAGCCTGACAGGTCAGAGATTTGAGGTTGCACATCTACTTTAGGCAGGTTTTCAGGAGGGGTTGCCTAACCTCTGCAGAGGAACCACAAGGAGGGTGAGGCCCAGTGACTAAGGCTTACAAAAAGGTCAGAAATGTAGGAACAAAAGGGAAACGCAGGAGGAACTCCAATATCCGCACCCCTGCCATGAACTGCACAGTGTAACCAGTGTATGAGGGAATTATATATATATATATATATACATACACACACACACTCTAGAGTATTGCACAATGCAGGGATACGGTAATTTGGACCATTGTAACATGCTTTAGAGATTTATTTAACCGCTCTTCCTCAGGTTTGAAGGAATTCTGTTGAAAATGACATTTTATTTAACATGTAAAACAGAGCAGAGAGGGGTTTAGGAGAGGTGTGAGAGGAGGGGTAGGTGAGGTTGGATGGAGTGTTCTGGGCCTGAAAGTGAATGGTGGCTGAGAAGGGCCATAAGGAAGCAGACCGTGAACAAACAAACCCGCAGAGACACCTCTTAAAAACATTCCTCTACATGGAAATTTTTGTAAAAATGAAAGATTAGATCTGAAGAGAAAAGATTATAAAATGTAACAGTAACAAGGAAAATAAAGAATGAAGTATCCCTGGTGACTTCGGCATCTGGAATAATCCAGCTAATCTGAGCCACAATAAAAGTATGTTTTTTAGAGAAAAAAAAAAAAAAAAAAAATTTTAAACCGAGCGGGGGTATGGACAAAAAAAAAACCAAAAACACCCCATCCCCCTAAAAACTCTGATCTAGCCGACAGATTATACATGATCTCCAGAACGAGGATGAACTCGCGGGATTTCGGCATAAAAAGGTAACCGTCATTTCATATTTTAGTCAAACTTTGGGGGTGTTTGCAGCTGGGTACAGAACCCCCCCAATAATGTTCAAGGTAGTGAGTCCCTGCACCTTGGCAATTGTATGTCTGAGATATCTATGTTAAAAAAGATCCTGGATGCAAAAAAAGTGGGAAATGTGAGACTTCATTTGCATGTGCTACCCAGAGTTCCTTGCGGCATATGGAGAATGTAGCACATGAGCTCTGTGGGCGAAGCAGTTTTCGGAATTGTGGAGATGTGTAAATGCCTTTTAAAATTCTAAAAACACACATAAAAAACCCCACAAAAAAACAACAGCTGCCATGAATCAGAAACTTATATTTTCTATGGGAACGCTCCCCAAAAAGAGGGACACAGATGCACCTCTTCATACAAAAGCAGCCTGTGTCACCAGGTCCTGGCTCCCTTTCACATGCCTTGGATTTGTGGCCATTATTTGGATCACGCCAGCAGGACCCTACAGTCGCTCCCAATCCACGCGCATGCACACACAGTAATCAGTGAGGCAGGTTTCCCGTCACCACATTCCTTGAAATGACATCATAGAGGTGTGTGGCGCTTACACCAGCAGCGGTGTGATGAGGGATGCGGGGCAGGGAGGTAACACGTGGTTTGCTGCATTCATGTCGAAGAGAAAGAAAAAAGGCAAAATTTATTTTTGGGGTTTTTATCAATTGCAGCACAAAACAGACAAGGCAGGAGTAGCAGGACAAAGGGAGAGCGTCACACCGAAAAGTGCCCAGACGCTTAGCAGGAAAGGTCACCGGATGCATCATCACCAAAGAGTCACACCGCACACTGAATAAACAAACCCACAAACAGCACAATCCCTCCCAAAAACATCACCGCTATTTAGTTACGCACAACGCGCGCCATGAAAACAGATTTATATCGATGGATCCTGCGAAACCATAAACCCATCACATAGATCTGCCTCCTTATATAATGAAATGCTGAAAGAATTAAAAGACAAAAAAATAAAATTATATGTAATCACAATCTGCGGACACTCACTCACCTCACTCACCTCACCTCACGGGTCTGAACATAAAAGCCCGATGTTTATCGATAAAAAGCTCAAAAGAGCTGAAAAGGTTGATGAATTTGTAACAAAAGTTTGTTTTTTTACGTGAAGACCCATGAGTGACCTGAGCTTGTTCAAACTGTATCTGCTGTGGAGGTTGCACATGGGTCGGCTCGCTTAATGGTGATTTGAGGAGACGAGTGCCCGCTTTTCAAGAGATAAAAATAGATCTTTAAATGGGTTCTCCTACCTCCCTTTTCATTGTCGGAATTTACGGGTTCTCCCTTTTCATTGTCGGAATTTACGGGTTCTACCTTTTCATTGTCGGAATTTACGGGTTCTACCTTTTCATTGTCGGAATTTACGGGTTCTCCCTTTTCATTGTCGGAATTTACAGGTTCTACCTTTTCATTGTCGGAATTTACAGGTTCTCCTACATTCTCACTGTCGGAATTTACGGGTTCTCCTACATTCTCATGGGTCGGAATTTACGGGTTCTCCTACATTCTCATGGTCGAATTTACGGGTTCTCCTACATTCTCATGGTCGAATTTACGGGCCTTCTCTACATTCTCATGCGTCGAATTTACGGTTCTCCTACATTCTATGGTCGGAATTTACGGGTTCTCCTACATTCTCATGGTCGGAATTTCGGGTCTTCTTACATTCTCTATGGTCGGAATTTACGGGTTCTCCTACATTCTGTCGGAATTTACGGGTTCTCCTACATTTCAGTGTCGCGAATTTACGGGTTCTCCTACATTCTGTCAGAATTTACGGGTTCTCCTACATTCTCATGGTTCGGAATTTACGGTTCTCCTACATTCTCTGTCGGAATTTACGGGTTCTCCTACATTCTCATGGTCGGAATTTACGGGTTCTCCTACATTCTCATGGTCGGAATTTACGGGTTCTCCTACATTCTCATGGTCGGAATTTACGGGTTCTCCTACATTCTCATGGTCGGAATTTACGGGTTCTCCTACATTCTCATGGTCGGAATTTACGGGTTCTCCTACATTCTCATGGTCGGAATTTACGGGTTCTCCTACATTCTGTCGGAATTTACGGGTTCTCCTACATTCTGTCGGAATTTACGGGTTCTCCTACATTCTGTCAGAATTTACGGGTTCTCCTACATTCTCATGGTCGGAATTTACGGGTTCTCCTACATTCTGTCGGAATTTACGGGTTCTCCTACATTCTCATGGTCGGAATTTACGGGTTCTCCTACATTCTCATGGTCGGAATTTACGGGTTCTCCTACATTCTCATGGTCGGAATTTACGGGTTCTCCTACATTCTCATGGTCGGAATTTACGGGTTCTCCTACATTCTCATGGTCGGAATTTACGGGTTCTCCTACATTCTCATGGTCGGAATTTACGGGTTCTCCTACATTCTCATTGGGTCGAATTTACGGGTTCTCCTACATTCTCATGGTCGAATTTACGGGCCTTCTCTACATTCTCATGCGTCGAATTTACGGTTCTCCTACATTCTATGGTCGGAATTTACGGGTTCTCCTACATTCTCATGGTCGGAATTTCGGGTCTTCTTACATTCTCTATGGTCGGAATTTACGGGTTCTCCTACATTCTGTCGGAATTTACGGGTTCTCCTACATTTCAGTGTCGCGAATTTACGGGTTCTCCTACATTCTGTCAGAATTTACGGGTTCTCCTACATTCTCATGGTTCGGAATTTACGGTTCTCCTACATTCTCTGTCGGAATTTACGGGTTCTCCTACATTCTCATGGTCGGAATTTACGGGTTCTCCTACATTCTCATGGTCGGAATTTACGGGTTCTCCTACATTCTCATGGTCGGAATTTACGGGTTCTCCTACATTCTCATGGTCGGAATTTACGGGTTCTCCTACATTCTCATGGTCGGAATTTACGGGTTCTCCTACATTCTCATGGTCGGATTTACGGGTTCTCCTACATTCTCATGGTCGAATTTACGGGTTCTCCTACATTCTCATGGTCGGAATTTACGGGTTCTCCTACATTCTCATGGTCGAATCTTTCGGTTCTCCTACATTCTCATGGTCGGAATTTACGGGTTCTCCTACATTCTCCGGATGGTCGGAATTCTACAGGTTCTTCCTACATTCTCATGGTCGGAATTACGGGTTCTCCTACATTCTCATTGGTCGGAATTTACGGGTTCTCCTACATTCTCATGGTCGGAATTTACGGGTTCTCCTACATTCTCATGGTCGGAATTTACGGGTTCTCCTACATTCTCATTGTCGGAATTTACGGGTTCTCCTACATTCTCATTGTCGGAATTTACGGGTTCTACCTTTTCATTGTCGGAATTTACGGGTTCTCCCTTTTCATTGTCGGAATTTACAGGTTCTACCTTTTCATTGTCGGAATTTACAGGTTCTCCTACATTCTCATTGTCGGAATTTACGGGTTCTCCTACATTCTCATTGTCGGAATTTACGGGTTCTCCTACCTTTTCATTGTCGGAATTTACGGGTTCTCCTACCTTTTCATTGTCGGAATTTACGGGTTCTCCTACCTTTTCATTGTCGGAATTTACGGTAGGGATAGACCGATATGGTTTTTTCCAGGCCGATACGATACCGATTATCGGCCGTCTCTCTGGCCGATAACCGATATCAGGGGCCGATATTCTGTGCGCTTAAATTTTTGAAAAATAACACAATTTCATACAAATCTGGTATAAACTGAACATGTTTATTCATATTTTAAACATTAAATTAGGGGGTCGACCGACCCTGCATGCAGATCTCGGAGAGAGCAGGGTAAGACCCGGTCACCGGCCTGAAAAAAAAGGTTTACTGTATGTTTAACTGTAGATCGCTAGCTGGCTGTCTGTTCCTTTAAGTAATTACAACCAGGGTGTGCTGCCGTATGCTCTGCTCCCTTCACTAGCCCCACACAGTCAGGCACTAAACAACCCCACTAGCTGCAGCAGCTCCCCCTCCTTCCTCAGCTCCATCTTTAAAGCCCCGTTGCTCCGTCCACTGACTCCATCCATAATGAGCAGTTACGGCCCGGGACACAGCACTGCAAACCAGAGCTCAGCCTGACCTGAAGCCCCCTTAAACACAGCCCTGGAGTTGAACCTGCAGCAGGTGAATAAAAAATGGCCCACAGCTGTGTGTGTGCAGACTGAGAGTGCACACACACAGCTGTGGCCAATGTTTTTTATTCACCTGCTGCAGGTTGAACTTCAGGCAGGGCTGTGTTTAGAGGCTTCAGGTCAGGCTGAGCTCTGGTTTGCAGTGCTGTGTCCCGGGCCGTAACTGCTTATGATGGATGGAGTCAATGGACGCCGGGGCAAAGGGGCTTTAAAGATGGATGTAGCCGAGGAAGGAGGGGGAGCTGCTGCAGCTAGTGGGGTTGGTTAGTGGGTGACAGACAGTGACTGCGTGGGGCTAGTGAAAGGGAGCGGAACACTCAGCAGCACACCCTGGGTTGTAATAATTTAAAAACCGATAAACAGACATACAGTAAACTTTTTTCAGGGCGGTGACCGGGTCTTACCCTGCGCTCTCCGAGATCTGCATGCAGGGTTTCCGGATATGCTGCTGACGCGATGACCATGTGGTGGGCGGCGTAAGCTCCTCATTGGTTGGCTTCCCCTGCAAAGGAACAAGAACACATCGCATGCGCCGCAGTGACTGAGCGCGCTGGGGAGCGGCGGCAAGCAGGGGAAAAAAATAAATCGGTAATATCGGGGGCCTGAACTCCGATACCGATATACTTTAAAAACCCCAAAATCGGCCCAAAATATCGGTAGCACCGATAATCGGTCGATCCCTAATTTACGGGTTCTCCGTAAAAGGTAGGAGAACCCGTAAATCATGCCAAACTAATCTTATTGATTTTTTTGATTGGGTAACAGAAATAATAGACACAGGTGGTGCAGTAGACATTGCTTATTTAGATTTCAGTAAGGCTTTTGATACTGTTCCGCATAGAAGGCTTATCAATAAATTGCAATCTTTGAGCTTGGATTCCAATACTGTTGAATGGATTAGGCAGTGGCT
Organism: Leptobrachium leishanense; assembly: GCA_009667805.1. Classification (NCBI taxonomy): domain Eukaryota; kingdom Metazoa; phylum Chordata; class Amphibia; order Anura; family Megophryidae; genus Leptobrachium; species Leptobrachium leishanense. The sequence goes on from CM019064.1 coordinate 448,133,330, forward strand.
GAGTGACAGACAACAGAGGGTTGTGGTAAATGGAGTTTATTCGGCACAAGGTCTTGTTACCAGTGGGGTACCTCAGGGGTCAGTACTTGGACCCATTCTCTTTAATATTTTTATTAGTGATATTGCAGAAGGTATTAATGGAAAAGTATGTCTTTTTGCTGATGACACAAAGATTTGCAACAGGGTTGACGTTCCTGGAGGGATCAGCCAAATGACAAATGATTTAGGTAAACTAAAAAAATGGTGGAGTTGTGGCAATTGAGTTTTAATGTGGATAAGTGCAAGATAATGCACCTGGGACGTAAAAACCCAAGGGCTGAGTATAGAATATTTGATACAGTCCTAACCTCAACATCTGAGGAAAGGGATTTAGGGGTCATTATTTAAGAGGATCTAAGGGTAAGTAGTCAATGTAATAGAGCAGCAGGAAATGCTGGCAGAATGCTTGGAAATGCTGGCAGAATGCTTGGTTGTGTAGGGAGAGGTATTAGCAGTAGGAAAAGGGAAGTGCTCATGCCACTGTACAGAGCACTGGTGAGACCTCACTTGGAGTACTGTGTGCAGTACTGGAGACCGTATCTCCAGAAGGATATAGACATCTTAGAGAGAGTTCAGAGAAGGGCTACTAAAATGGTGTACGGCTTGAAGGAGAAAAGTTACCAGGAAAGGCTTAATGATCTTAACATGTACAGCTTGGAAAAAAGACGAGACAGAGGAGATATGATAGAAACATTTAAATACGTAAAGGGAATCCACAAGGTAGAGGAAGGGAGTATATTTAAAAGGAAACAAAGTAGCAAAACAAGAGGACATAGTCTTAGACTAGATGGGCCGAAAGGTTCTCATCTGCCCACATGTTTCTATGTTTCTATGTTTCCTTGTCGGAACTTACGGGTTCTCCTACCTGGAGCCATCAGAATCTTGAGGGCGATTCATATTGCGCTAACCAGATACGTACACACATAGAAATATAGCTCTCTATAAAAAAGCAGGCACTCCGCTCCTAAAACATGCAAATGATGTCTACAAGTTATGGTGGAGGGCAAAAAAAAATAAAAAATTATATTAAAAGCCTCCACAGAGCAAAATTATAAAGCTTATTATTATTGCAGAAGTCATTTACGCATCCCAGCAATTCAGAGAACTGCTTCACAGAGCTCTGGTGCTACATTCCCCATTCGCAGCAAGGAACTCTGGGTAAGACATGCAAATGAGGTCTGAGACACACACTTCTATAAAATAATAATTTCATTAGGGGGTGGGCATGGAAGGGTATTTTGTTTGTGTTTCCACGTGCGAGTAAAAAAGAAAAAATAAGTGAGAAATTGGAGACCTCATTTGCATGTGCTACCCAGAGTTCTTTGCTGCATATGGGGAATGTGGCACGTGAGATCTGTTGGCAAATCAGTTCTCTGAATTGCTGGGTTGTGTAAAGGTCTTCAACTATAAACATGTATGTAAAACCTTCTAAAACAAAGTCTCACACAAAAACAAAAAACATACATACACAGCCCCTCGAGGAAGAAACATCCTTCCAGCAGAGCCGGTTTAACGTTATACTCCGGCATTTAGGTTAAAAAGTCCCCTAAGGGCTAAAACAGGACAGTTCAAACAGGACAAATCAAGAACAGCATTTCAGCTGAAAGGAATTGTACTTGTGTAAGGCTCGCAAATGTTTGTGGTTTTTTTTTTATGCCTGGAGCGTCGCTTTAAATAAAACACAAAGTATCAAAGGACATTCTGCGCAACAATAACATTAAACCAAGTGTAGAAAATTATACTGAAAAAAGAAAAAAACCCGACGACATCACCCCCCCCTCCTCAAAACACGACGTCTGCTGCCCAATTAATATTCCCCTCGATTTGATTCGTTATATTGATCCAACTCTTTCTCCTTCATTCTGTGCGACGCAGCGAAGAAAAGAAAATTAAAGAAAAAACCAAAAACAGTATGTTCTCATTGTCCCGCTCGGTTTAGGGGGAGGGGGGGGGATGTGGCGAGTGGTTAAACTTTTCCACCTCTCCCAAGTTCTTGGAAGAACAGCAGTGAGCCTCAGCAACAAAGCCTTCTGGGAGAACATGTGCCGTTAATTAGGCCAGCGGCAGCAGTGGGGTCCAACCCAACGAGGTCTAACCCAACGCTCCACTCTAAGCTCTCCCGCAGCCTCCGCTTTGTACTTTAACCAGGCATTAAAAGGCGATCCAGCCACGGGTTTACACAGATTGACGATTTTTTTTTTAAATAAAATATTTTTTGTGCTTAAGCGACGAATGGTGGAAAAAAAAAAAAAAAAAAAAGCTGCAAATGTAAAACTAAAATAAATGAAATGAGAGTTTCACGACGCGTTTGCATACACGGAACAGCAACAGGCGCGACATGGTTACCTCTCACGGAGCGTCAGGATATTCACAAGGCAAACTGCAGGACTAATTGGGGTTGGGTTCACACCTCAGCGTTTTTCACATGTGCGTAAAACGCGCGTTTTTGGCACGCATATCGCGCAAACGTGAAAAAAACGCACATTGAAGCGCGTTCACGCTTCAGTCTATGGAACGGCCGTGAACGCGCTGCAATATGCCCCAAAGAAGCTCCTGTATTTCTTTGGGCATATGGTGTTTTACCGCGCGTTCCTATGTGCTGTAATACGCCCAGGTGTGAACGGGGCCTAAATAGCGCGACGTCAAGATACATAAATGGAGTATTCGTTCCCACTTCATGCATCTTAAAAGACGTACCCCAAGAGGAGAGTCAGCAGCCTTGGCCAATGCGTATTGGAACGACATGTCCCAACAGGCTCGGACAATCTGACGAGTCCCCGAAGCATCGTGGGAGACGTAGTTTCAAAACATCTGCAGGTCCAAGGTTGCTGAAACCTGCATCTAGTTCAGGGCTCAGAAACCCTGGCTCTCCAGATGTTTTGGAGCCACATCTCCCATGATGCTCTGCCACTCGATTAGTTGACAGAGCCTCGTGGAATATGTAATTCCAAAACATCGAGAGAGACAGGGTTGCTGAGCCCTGATGTAGGGGTTGGGGGGTTAATAAAGGTTGCCCCCCCCCAAGCCCTAAGACTTTGTTGCTCACTGCTGGGTGCCGTCTCCTATTGACCTCTTCTGATCAGCAGCTCTGGCCGGACCTCAGATTGCCGTGCCGTTGCCTTACCAAAAAGGTTGAACCCTTCTGGCAAGTACGACAAGCACCCTGTGAAACATTTTCTTCTGCCCCTCGCTGTGGATTTCCCACGGTTCTTCCAACTGCCAGCCCATTGCCATCAGATCCCCATCTCAACCACGGGCAGACAAGAGGCTCCTCAAACTTTGGATCTGAGAGAACCCATCCCCTGGAGGGCTGTCCGGCGCCTGACAGTCTAAGGGACGGGAAGAGACCTCCACTTGGAAGTACTAGCCCAGTGACGATGGGGTTAAACGCAAGAGGTCACAGAGGCCCTTGAAGGTTTCCTGAGCAGGGCACTCTCAAGGACAACTTGACCAAGTGGTCACTTTGGCACCGAGTGGACTAATGCCCACTATTAATAGGGCAGAAGCTACCGTGTGACCCACGTGAGACAGTCCGATGGGATGCAACAAGGAAGAACCACGACCACAAGGACCTGTGTGCCACCACAAAAAGACAACTTATCGATCCACCAGAGAGGACAAATCTGACTCAATGACGGAGGTTTACACCGCTCTCAGACAGGACTTCTAAAAACATCACCGGCAGTGGCGTGGCCATAAAACGAGCAAACTGCGGCTCTTCACGCAGCACTGCAACACCGCCGAATCACTTCCGGTGATTTTAAAGTGGTGAACTCTGGTAACAGCGCCGGTGGGCAGCTCTGGCGGGTACCCTGGTACCAACCCCATTATAGAAGACTATACAAAAAAACACAGTCCCGGTTCCCTGAATAGTAGATGTGCGCACAGCACAGCCCGTAAATTCAGAATCCGAAAATTGTTGGATATTAACCCTTTCGCTGCAGTGGACGCGCTGAGCGCGTCCAACCGCATGTAGCGTCCTCTCTTTGGGGTCAGCGTTCGGCCGGGTTCCGGCCGATCGCTGGCCCCCCCGGTGCGGGCAGACATCCTCGATGTCAGCCCAGCACCCGGAACCGCCGGAGTAATTAGGTGTCATCGCGGGGGCGCGATGACACCTAATTCAGGCGCCCCCCCCACATGTGCGGAGGAGGCGCCTGAAAGGGGGGGGGGGTCTCTCCCTCCCGATCGGCGGCGTGCAGGGGGTTAACCCAGGCACCGTTTGGAAGGGCACAGCCTGCCCTTCCAAATGGTACCTGGCATTAACCCCATGGGGGCTGGATCACGAATCGGCGCCGAAAAGCGCCGGTTCGTGATCCTTTCCCGGAGCTGGCCGACATCTTGGATGTCGGCCAAGCTTCCGGGAATGCCCCCTGAGGACTCGATGACGCCAATCTTGGAGTTAACCCCTAACTGCCACCAATGGTGGAGATAGGGGGTTCCAATGAACCCCCTATCTCCCGATCCGTGGCAGTTAGGGGTTAATGTTTGATATTGTTGTATCGGCCAGAGCATGGCCGTTCCAACAATACCAAACTTGACTATGAAAAAAATTATAAAATAAAATTAAAAATAAAATTAAAAAAATTATAAAAAAAAAAAAAAAAAGTTTTTTTTTTCTTTTTTTTGGTTTGTTAATGCAGCAATATTGTTCCCATTTCAATTATGTGAACAATGATGCTGCACTAACGATTTTTGTATGCGGTGCGTTTGTTAAAAATCACGGAATTTTCCCCCAAAAAAATATGTAACGAGACCCCATCTCTAATTTTTTTAACAAGCGCACCCCATACAAAATATAACCGCAATTGCTCGCATGTTAAAATGTGAAAAAAAAAAACACTTTACACGTTTTAAATTCATATTTTATTGCATTTTTTGTTATAATATACAGACAGGTCATGACGTATACATATAATAATGACATATTATGAATCTGCCGAGTCTGACGGAAAGAACGATATATAATATGTCTGGGTCATATACTAAAATAAGCCTTCAAAACACGTTTAAACATGATGAGCAAAATCGGTAAAAATGACCTCAGCACAGAGGCGGGAAAAGCCTCAGCAGCGAAAGGGTTAAACAAAAATAAAATTAAATAATTTTTTCCCAAATTTTCTGATTCGGGTGGATCCCAAATGCCAGACAAATCTGAAAGATATGGGAAATGTCCAAAATTATGCAAACTCGTGTATTTATAGCCAAGTCCTCCCTCTATACCCTTGCATACCCCTTTAAGCCCCACCCTCTAATCCCCCCTTTATATTACACTCTACACCCCTAATGTTAGTTAAGGTTACCGTTTATGCTTTGGTTTGGGCTACAGATACTGTTTATGCTTGTATCAGGGTTATTTCTAGGGTTAGGAATGCGTCAATGTTTGCATTAGGGTTAGGATTGCGTCAATGTTTGCACTAGGGTTAGGATTGCGTCGATGTTTGGTTTACTTTTTCTGTTCGTGTAAAGGTTAGGGTTAGGACTAGGTCTAGTATCGTTATTTAAAAGTTACCGTTTATGTTTTGGTTAAAAGCTACAGGTTTTTTTTTTGTTTTTTTTTTTAAAAATCAGCAAAATGATTTTTAATTGATAAACATTTCAGGATGTCGTCGATAAAATGTTACAGTTTTCCATCAATTCGGAATGTCTCATGCCCCCTAAACGCTGTATTGCCTATATTCCACCCAAAACTCAATTCAGACGAAGAAGAATGCACTTGTCTACTAAATAGTGAATTCACTGAACTTTATCCAACAAGGTTTGAAGCGGTAAACCCTCTATACCATCAACAAAAGAATGTTGGGGGGGGGGTGGATAACCCCGACGTGATTGATAGAACAACATAAGTATTACAAAACCAATAAAAGACCCACAACAAACCTCGGCACCTCCTCCACCAGCTTGGATTTCGGGGGACTGGCGGTGGGTGCAAATCCACTGCCTGAAAAGCAATAAGCAACCTTTGCAGAGTCGCCACTGGGTCCATACAGGTGCGTACGGGCAGGCACTGGACTTTTGGACCATCGGATTCGATGCAGGGCGCAGGTCAACATGAGCAGCCAGTAACAAAGCCACCGTGACCGACCGGTAGGGACGCAGCAGCTGCACGGCGAAAACGTTAAAAAAAAAAGAAAAATCAGGGGGAATCCGTGCGGAGAGAGGCATGGAAAAATACAAGATTGGTTTTCCATCGACTCGGGAGGAGTTTAACCCCCCCTACTCTCCGAAAGCCCCCCTTCCCACCATATGCCCAAACAAAGAGCAATTGACACTTTTTAAGGTTTTATGTTACGTCCGTCCCATCAAACAGTATCCGGTTATGTGGCTGGAAAGACACAAGAAGTCAGCACGTCCGGCCGTCACAAGAAGAGGCTCTTAATCATAACCCCACCAAAACATCACAAAACACATAATAAAACAGCTCACACAGGAGACGGCAACAGAAGAGTAAGGACCGAAGGGAGACTTAACCACGGCAAAGTTACCACGATCCGGCCTCAAGACTTGTAGTCCCTCAATTCCCATCATACGTGGGAGCAAACAAGCGTGGAGGAGCTTCGGGACAATGTGTCGTCATCTGCCTGACCGTCCTGTCCTTTCTCCTGTTTATAAAGAGGGGTAGGTGCCAGGGACCACAAGACGGGGGGGGGGGCCCGGCCGAGGGAGAACAGGGAACTTCTCAGATACTTAGTATTCCGGCCCATGCTCCAGTCGGCCTCAAAACCTGCCGGAGTGAATAGAAGGAGCCGGGGCCGGGCGGGCGTCCCATCCCTGGGTCATTTTCAGGAGATCCTTGGAAACCGCTCAGCCGCAAAATACTTAATAAAATTTGAAAAAAAATGCTCCAGCCTCCCCCCCCCAAAAAGATAAGTAAAAATATTTATAAATATTTTCCATGATACCTAGGGCAGGCACACGCCACCCACCTAGGGCACGCACACGCCACCCACCTAGGGCACGCACACGCCACCCACCTAGGGCACGCACACGCCACCCACCTATCTAGATGTATCAAGGGCAGGCATGTCCAAACTCCGGCCCCCAATATGTTTCTGAACTACAACTCCCAGAAATCTCTGCAATAGATGGATGGAGAAGCATGGGAGTTGTAGTTCAGGGACATCTGGGGGGCCGGAGTTTGGACATCCCGGATCTAGGGTATATAGATACAGATATATATGGCGCCGCTTACCTAGACACGTAGAGCTAGATCTGTTGCAGGGGTTGCCGCCTGGTCGTTTGGAGGGGATTGCCCCACGTCGGGTTTATATGAAGGGAGGAGAAGTTAATAAATATGGGATTTGGGCAATCATTACAGTTTCTAGTTAAACAAAAAAAAAACAAGAAAATGAAAAGCAAACAGGACAATATCACCACAAACCACACCTATCCAGGCAATATGACCAGCTCAGCTTTTTAAGGTGGTCATATTGCCTGAAGTATCCCATCCCCCCCCCCCCCTTCTATCTTTTCCCGATCGGCTGATATTGCTGAGAGAAGCGGTGGACTTTACTCCTCCCTCCCAGCTGTCAATCAGCCGATCGGGTTTCAAGGTCCCGCGTTTTGGAACTCTCGGCAAAGCTGGGACGTCATCGCGCTACAAGCGCGATGACGTCCCACCGCTCCAGCAGAGTCGCGGGAATGCGCAGGAGACGGAGCCGCCGCCTCCTCCTTCGAGTTTTTAGACGAGCAGGCGGGGTGAACTTCAGCTCACCTCGCCGCTCAAGAACGTGCGTTGCTCCGCGCATGCGCGGTTGAATGAGCAAGATTCCGGGAGGAAGCCTGCTGATTGGCTGGTTTACGTGATAGGCGCGCATTGCACGTAAACCTTTAGCCAAGTCCCAACTTTACCAAGACGGGAACGGAAGAGGAAGGTGGAGAGTGTAAAAAAAAAAAAAAAAAGAAGTTTAGGGTAAGTATAACAAAAAAAAAAAAAAAATATATATATATATATATACATATACACTGAATGACTAGTTAGGGCAATAAGTTTAATAGAATGTAAAAAAAAAAAAAGGGGGGGGTGATTTTCAGCCTGGAGTGTTCCTTTAACCTCGAAATATCCGGAATCCCCTGTACCGGGGACTCCCGCATGTCCCATGTGGAATCGCAAAGATGCGCTGAAGCAGCCGACCCGCAGCTCTTCCAAACAATAAAAAGGGCCAGCACTCACTGTAGTTACCAAATTTTTTTTTAAAAAAGTGAACTTCAGCGAACCAGAGAAAGAAAAGTCAACACCGGCAAGCATCAGCTCCAGCGTTCTTTGTACGTAAAGACGGGAATTCTCAGCGTCGCTTCACCGAATATACTTCAGCGTGCGGCGTTTTCCATAAAGCTCCCCAAACTTCAGTGAAAAGACGTTAAGCAGTTTAGACTGAAGCTCCAGTGGAAACATACGCTGAACACCTTCCGTAGAAACATCGGTGAAGGAACAAGTGATCTCGAACTCCGGCAGCCCCAGATGTTTCAAATCGGAACTGCACCTCCCAAGACTCTCTAGCCATTTATTGCATTGAAAGAATTCTGGGAAATGTAGGCCCTCTACATCTGAGGAGCCAGAGATTGATTTCCCGGCTCTAATTGATGAATTCACCGTAGGAAGGTTGGATAATCCCTTAAAAAGGCAAACCCTACCTCATCCTGATCACTATATAGTTTTAAAGGATGCAGAAAACTCAGAGCGAAGCAGAGGAGTTCTCTGCACCCCACCCAGCGTCACCCAGTAGCCGGTATTTTGAGTTTCCTAGCTGCCGGTCACCAGTGATGTCAGCATGCTGATGTCACACTCTGAGACCAACAGCTGCAGTGAGCACTCGCAGAGATACAGCCGATGGGTTGGATCTGTGCATGCGCGTGCAGCTGCGATCCATCGCTCTAAGCAGAAGCTACGGGATTTGTGTACATAAAGTGACGTAGCGCTGCGCAATTTGCGGCTCCTACGCTACACAAGTTGCACAAGTGCACAAACAGGGCAGAAAAGCTTCAGTGGACATCGGGGTTTGGGTGCAGGACAAAAAGGCGATCAAACAGTTACAGTAGCATTTATATAGCACTAACAGACGCCACAACGCTTTACGATGAGACGTAATAATGATACACGAGGAAGAGACAGCCCTGCCCGTAAGAAAACTGTCCTGCTAATGCAGCACTTTAACCAAGTGCTCAGCCAGACATCCCGTGAGCTTACAATCTAAGGGACGGGGGTAACCGAAACAAATGGGAGCAGAGGAAGTGTGGAGCTGGTGGCCAGAAAGAATATAGCAGGGATTGCATGGGAAGGACCAGAAGCTTGCGCTTAGTAAGCGTAATCAGAGTGAGAAGTGGAGACAGCTGGAAAGGAGAGCTGGATCTTAGGACAGGGACTGGGTGGGAGGGTGGATGAGGCTGCAGGGTGATAAAAAACTGAGTTCAGTGAAGTATGTGAGTGTGAGGAAGCTCTGAATGCTGTATGCGAGAAAGAAACAGTAACATAAAGCAAGAGCGGGCGGGATGTATTGTAGAGGGAGGGAGAAGCAATACTAACAAAAAGGAGAATTAAAAAAAAGACAAACGACAGACAGAATTTAATAAATGCAGACAAGGAGAGTATGGGTCATCCTGCACGGTAACCCCTCAGCATCCTCAGCCATCCAAGAGGAAGCGCCTGAAATCCACTACAATCGGATGTTGGGGAGATAGACGGGGGGGGGGGCAGAAACGTTAATCTGCAGCTCAAACCAGAAAAAACAGATTAGCACATAATGATATGAAGACGTTTTACACACACACACACCAACAAAAATGTGCTTTAGAGCAAGAGCAAAGTATCCAACACTGGAGAGATAACATTTATTAGTTTACAGACTGCATGCTGGGAGTTTATAACTTTGTATCTCTGTAATATACACCATCACACCCTGAATATATAGAGGAGCCCCTAAAAAGACACCCGCACACCCTGAATATATGGAGGAGCCCCTAAATAGACACCCCCACACCCTGAATATATGGAGGAGCCCCTAAAAAGACACCCGCACACCCTGAATATATGGAGGAGCCCCTAAAAAGACACCCGCACACCCTGAATATATAGAGGAGCCCCTACAAAGACACCCGCACACCCTGAATATAGAGGAGCCCCTAAAAAGACACCCGCACACCCTGAATATAGAGGAGCCCCTAAAAAAGACACCCGCACACCCTGAATATATAGAGGAGCCCCTAAAAAGACACCCGCACACCCTGAATATATAGAGGAGCCCCTAAAAAGACACCCGCACACCCTGAATATATGGAGGAGCCCCTAAAAAGACACCCGCACACCCTGAATATATAGAGGAGCCCCTAAAAAGACACCCGCACACCCTGAATATATGGAGGAGCCCCTAAAAAGGCACCCGCACACCCTGAATATATGGAGGAGCCCCTAAAAAGACACCCACACCCTGAATATATGGAGGAGCCCCTAAAAAGACACCCACACACCCTGAATATATGGAGGAGCCCCTAAAAAGACACCCACACACCCTGAATATATGGAGGAGTCCCTAAAAAGAAGGACATTTAGATAATGGAGGGTGAGGGGGATTTTGTAAGGGACTGTCCCCCCCTTTCGAGAGTCTTGGTAAGTATGTATATGAAATGAGAGATCCTCCCTATAATTCCTGGGCGCTATACAGGTGTTTGTGATGGGTGGTTGAGGGAGTGGGTGGGTGGGTGAGCAGGATGGGGGTAGAGTATAAAGTTCTTATCTTTAAGCCATAAGAAAACAATAGCTGGGCCTTAAAGTGACACTAATCCTTCCTGTAGACACCGAGCAGAAAAGGTTCTCAGATTCCTAGGCTCCCTCTCTCTGGTTCAATGTGAATTGGTGTGTCCTGCCTGACATCTGATCACAAAACCGCTGGAGAGCGCTCACATAGCACACAGACACTGGTGTATCCAGTGGAAACGTTGCCTGTGTGCATGTCACCCCATTAAATACAGAAGGGGGTCTCACATAGAACCCCTCTAGATTGTGAGTTCCTACGGGAATAGGGCCCTCATCTCCTCCTGTACTGTTTGTCAAATGTTGTTCAATGTATTGTAACCCGTCTATACTGTGCTTATTGTACAGCGCTGCGGAATATGCTGGCGCTTTATAAATAAAGAATAATAATAATAAATGATAATTGTCCTCTGTTCCAGCTCGCCGCGGCTCGACACTTTCCTGTTGAATGTAGGAACTTTGAAAAAAAAAACACACACACACACTTTGAAGCCTGACTTTTTTTTTTGGTGTGTGTAAATTTGTGTTTACAAACACAAACTGAGGCAGAACTCTGGCGGCTGACCTGTCCCGAGGTGTTTTAACCCCTTAAGGACGGGAGTAATTTTACAACTTCGGCGCTGTTTCGGAAGTAGAAGTTCGCTGAGCTCATTTTGAGCGTTTTTAAGTCACGTATTATTATACCACCCAGACATATTATATATCGTTCTTTCCGGCAGACTCGGCAGATTAATAATATATCATTATTATATGTATATGTCATGCCCTGTCAAAATGCTATAACAAAAAAATGTAAAAAAAAAGTAAATAAATGTGAATTTTCAATAAAATTTCAATCTTCCACAGTGTGTAAAGTGTTTTTTTTTAAATGTTATTATCCGAGGCTCTGCGGTCATATGTTGTGGGGTAGATTTGTTAAAAAAATTAGAACGGGGAACCCATTTTTTTTTTGGGGAGAAATTGCGTGATTTTAGCTAAACCCCCCCCCCCAAAAAAAAATCGTTAGTGAAGCATCATTGTTCACATTATAATTGAAATGTGAACAATAGTGCTGCATTAAAAAAAAACACGTATTTATATTTTTATGTTTACTTTTTTTAAACTTTTATTTTACATATAACATGGTCATGTTTGATATCATTGGAAAGGCCATGCTCTGGCCTTTCCAGCAATATCTTAAAGGGGTTCAAAGAGCCCCCCTATCTCCTCTAAGGGATTTCCATAGGAAATCCCTTTGCAGCTAGGGGGTTCCCCGGATAACTGACATCATCGCGCATGGCGCGATGAGTCAGTTGAGCGGGGGGGGGGGGGGAGGGTGACCCAGAGGTGGGGGCTGCCATCCAAGATGCCGGCCCCCACCGGAAATAGGCCACGATCGGGCACAAATTAGTGCCCGGTCGCAACCTGGCAACTATGGGGTTAATCCCCCATACATCGCTGGAAAGGTCAGGCTGTGACCCTTCCAGCGTTGCTGGCCACAGCCGCCTGGTCCCCGGCGATGGGGAGATAGAGGGATCCAAAAGGATCCCCCCCCCTCTTCAGGCGTTCCCCCTGCTCCAGCAGGGGGGGGAAACGCCTGAAACTGACATCATCGCGCCCCCGGCGCGATGACGTCAGTGCACCGGAGGAGGAAACCCTGCCGATCTGACTCCGTGGGAGTCAGAGCAGCGAGGGAGCCGCCGGAGGAGGTGAGTATCTCCCGGGGGGGGGGCTGAAAACACCGAGGACGTATATTTATGTCCTGCGGCGCCAAAGCCCGCCTAATGCAGGGCGTAAATGTACGTCCTGCGGCGTTAAGGGGTTAAAAAAAAGGGACAGGATACTCCACACACACCAGGAAGCAGATCCACAGGTCCGGATCGCTTGCAGCTGTTCATGCCCTGTGGGGAGCGGAGGCATAGCTCCTCTACTTTGGCTGTCCAGATGTTATGAAACTACATCTCAGGAGCCTGTAGGCATAGAAATGTGGAGAACCCCCCCCCCCCCCAAAAAAAAAAAAAAAAAAAAAAAAAAAAACACTTTACATTTTTGTCTTGGGGCAAACTAAAAAAATATTTAAAATAACCAAAAACCAGTTTCTCTCTGCGTCAGATCAAAAGAAGGAGCAGAATCTGTTGCGTTAGTGCAGCGGGATTGTCTGTTTTATATGTAAAAGCAGATATTGCCTCGGCCGGAGAACACAGAAAAAAATACATGCTGCACTTACCAAACATGTAAAAATACTGAAAAAAGTATCAGTGTAAAGACCAGACTCTGACCTTTCCAGTGACACCTCACTTATCATTGTGCGCTGTACAATTCAGAGATGCAGGTTCCAAAGTCCCCCCGGTCTCTCCTAACTGCAGTGCCACGGTCTAAGCTGTCGATTAAACAATGTGCTGCATCATCAGCTTCGCACTTGCTGGCAGCGTGGGAAATAGGAAGGTGAGTTAGCGCAGTGTCACTGTGCACTTTATAATTGTAAACTGAATAATAGCGCTGCGTTAGAGAAAAAAAAAGAATAGAATATATATATTTTTACCAAATATTACCAGGTTAGATTTATGTATCACTGGAAAGGACATAATCTGGCCAAACCAATGATATCGCATATGTCACTCTAGCCCGGGGTCGGTAACCTTTGCTCCCTGATGTTTTGGGAACTACATTTCCCATGTGGCTCAGTCAGCCTAATGGGTGACTGAGCATCTTGGGAGACGTAGTTCCCAGAACATCAGGGAGCCAAGGTTACCTACCCCTGCTCTAGCCGTTAGACCACGGTATCTCTGGATACGTCATGGCACTGGTAAAGAGGGTTCTGTGTTAAAACAGATCCGGGCTGCAAAAAAGTGAGAAATTGGAGACCTCATTTGCATGTCCTACCCAGAGTTCCTTGCTGCATATGGGGAATGTAGCACATGAGCTCTCTGGGCGAAGCGGTTCTCTGAATTGCTTGGATGTGAAAATGATGATGAGATATATACGAGATTAACCCGAAGTCCGGTTAATCCTAGGATTACCCGGGTAATCCTGACATTACCCAGGCGTCATTAGCAAAAGTCCGAAGCGTGAAAGAATAAAATTTCGGACTTTACCCGGGTAATCTGCAAAGTATCCAGAGGCCCCTGGGTAATCTGGTTTTCTCCACTGTTATAACCGGGTAATTCACACATTACCCGAGTGTTGTTGGATAAAGTGTGATGCGCAACGAAACATCAGACTTTATCCGGGTAATCTGCAAAGTATCCAAACGCCTCTGGTTTCTCAGCTTTTCTTAGGTTTTCAGCAGGTTAAATTGACTGAATTCCGAGGATTACCCGGGTAAAGCTGCAAACTGTTATCTGACTGATAAAAATTACAAAAAACACTATTTTGTTAATGAATTTGTATCCAGTTACAAACCGCACTAATAACCGTCATGTTACTCTGTGCGTTAATTGTCTGAAAATGAATTTATGAAGATAAAGATATTATATAAAGAGTAACCTGATGGTTATTATGTTTTATAAATGATATATAAGCACATAGGACACACAAAGATCATGTGACTCTTTCACCTTCATATAAGAAACATATCCTGTCACTCTGTATATTTATTATATCCGCAATACATTTTAATGTTTGTCTTTTGCCGTTTTCAGTGATAATATCCATAGATAATAATAACATTCACTGTCACCCAAGCGGGGCTGGATGCTCTGCAGATTACCCGGGTGAAGCTGCGGATAGTCCTCGGATTACCCGGGTGAAGCTGCGGATAGTCCTCGGATTACCCGGGTGAAGCTGCGGATAGTCCTCGGATTACCCGGGTGAAGCTGCGGATAGTCCTCGGATTACCCGGGTGAAGCTGCGGATAGTCCTCGGATTACCCGGGTGAAGCTGCGGATAGTCCTCGGATTACCCGGGTGAAGCTGCGGATAGTCCTCGGATTACCCGGGTGAAGCTGCGGATAGTCCTCGGATTACCCGGGTGAAGCTGCGGATAGTCCTCGGATTACCCGGTGAAGCTGCGGATAGTCCTCGGATTACCCGGGTGAAGCTGCGGATAGTCCTCGGATTACCCGGGTGAAGCTGCGGATAGTCCTCGGATTACCCGGGTGAAGCTGCGGATAGTCCTCGGATTACCCGGGTGAAGATGCGGATAGTCCTCGGATTACCCGGGTGAAGATGCGGATAGTCCTCGGATTACCCGGGTGAAGATGCGGATAGTCCTCGGATTACCCGGGTGAAGATGCGGATAGTCCTCGGATTACCCGGGTGAAGATGCGGATAGTCCTCGGATTACCCAGGTGAAGCTGCGGATAGTCCTCAGATTACCCGGGTGAAGCTTCAGACTTGCACATTATCTGTGTAAAGTGTGAATTTTTCAGCTCTTCCAGACTGTTACCCAAGGGCAGTTGGTTAGTCCTAAAATTACCCGGGTAAAGTTCGAAATTTTCATTTTTTTGCAGCTTTACCCAGCGGTTTTCGGTAATGTCAGAATTACCCGGGTGATCCTAGGATTAACCACACTTCGGGATGAAATATATATATATTTCTATTACACACACACACACACACACACACACCTCCCGAGCCATAATAGTGGCATTTCCCATCATGCCCCTCTCCCCAGGCCTATTGTGACACCGAGCTCCTCTGAGTGTGTTGGGGTAACAGTAGCAAAGAGATCAGAGTCTGGTTTTAAAAGATAAACTTCCTGACCTCCCCCCCCCCCTCCGATAAAACCACCACAAACTACAGATAAAACAACAGAACAGATAAAACTTTTCTGAAAACAAAACAGTCAATGAAGTTACTGACTTCTTAAAGTGACCCCATCGCGCGCGTCGGCACATCTGGACTAGGACGCGTTACGTGTTGTGGCACCGGAGACACTTGCCAAGACGAGCCGGAAAGCCAAGCCATGGGGGGGGGGGGGGCTTTGTAAAGGCAAAAAGCCAAATGTTGCAAACACTAGTGAAACAAAATAAAAATCCAGAACAGTGGCAGGAGCAGCTTCACTGTGAAGCTTCCCCAGCTCCATTTTTTTGTGAAACGCCAGGATTTGTTGCTGCTGCTGCTGCAACGACGGCGATTCGCACTGGTGTTTGAATAACCCTGTAAGTCAGGATGCCAGACACCGGCTGCCCCAGATGTTGATGAACCACAATTCTCTGCATGCAACAGATGGCCAGGGAATCATGGGAGCTGTAGTTCCGAAACATCTGGGGAGGACCAAAGCCTGCGACAACCCTGCCTTAAGTGTTCACACCTGGCGGACGGCGCGAGTCCATACGTGCATAGAACACACACCCTGTGCTGACAAAACCGCTCGGGTCATGCCTCGAACCGCCTGCGACTCTGAATTCCTGACCGGCGGAAAAACGCTCCAGGAATCACAGCAACTGCAGGAAGACGCGAAGCAATAAAAAAAAAAAAAAAAAAAAAAAAAGAGGTGGGACAAAAAACAAAACTGCAATACGATTTCTCAAACAATACTGGGACGAGCTGTAATACTGCGCTGCAGACTATGTTGGCGCACTAGTAATGTAAGCAATCTACTGATGCTCAGCGTCAGAACAAAACATGTTTTTGTTCCCCCCCCGGTGAACCGGAGGGGTTTGTTACCCTGGGGTGATTCTTACACCCCCCCCCGCTCTGATCCTGGGTTATCCAGGTACCTGGGACTGGATGCACTTTTTTTTGGGAAAGGGGAGGGAGGGGGTAAAGCGCTCTCCGCCTCCTGGCAGAGAATCTCCAGGAACGGGTCGGGACGGCACATGGAGAGCAGCTGGCGATCAAATTACTTGCAGCCGTGGCAATTTCAACTCCAGGGACAGAGAAAAATAAAAAAAAATAAAGTGAAATATAATAAAAAAAATAAAAAAAAGTGAAGCGCTCCGCGCCCGGCCTCAACGCAGCGAGACGGCCGATACTGATCACCCCGACACGCTCAGATGGGGAAGGGGGCACTACATTTTCTACTGGGCTGGCTCAGCATGGTGGGACACGCAGTCCTGAAAGATCTGGGGGTGCTCAGGTTAGCATCACTGGCTTAGCAGACGACAAATGTGGATTGGAGGTGTAGATTGCAAGCTCTTTGGTCCAGAAGTCACCCGTACCATCCAGGTACACCATTTCACTTTATGTAATTTTCATGGAAGTGTTAGAGGATTAACCGTGTGAGCGCCGGAGATACAAACACTCTGCGCACACACCCGGGACATACCGAAACGAGAGAAATCTCAAATGTCTCCTTCCTGGAAAAATCCTTTATAAATAATATGCTCCCATCAATCCCAGCCACGTCTGAAAACAACAAGTGGGAGCGGGTGTACATGGGATACAGGGGGAGCAGCCCATCACACTCAGCCACAGCTGTAATGACAGAGGGCACACATTATGTTACTGTGCATAGGGATAATCCCATCAATCCCAGCCAGAGGCAAGGGGGAGAGAGGGGGGTCATGCCAGAGGCAAGGGGGAGAGAGAGGTGGGGGGGTCATGCCAGAGGCAAGGGGGAGAGAGAGGTGGGGGGGTCATGCCAGAGGCAAGGGGGAGAGAGGTGGGGGGGTCATGCCAGAGGCAAGGGGGAGAGAGAGGTGGGGGGGTCATGCCAGAGGCAAGGGGAGAGAGAGGTGGGGGGGGTCATGCCAGAGGCAAGGGGAGAGAGAGGTGGGGGGGGTCATGCCAGAGGCAGGGGGAGAGAGAGGTGGGGGGGGTCATGCCAGAGGCAAGGGGGAGAGAGAGGTGGGGGGGTCATGCCAGAGGCAAGGGGGAGAGAGAGGTGGGGGGTCATGCCAGAGCAAGGGGGAGAGAGAGGTGGGGGGGGTCATGCCAGAGGCAAGGGGGAGAGAGAGGTGGGGGGTCATGCCAGAGGCAGGGGGAGAGAGAGGGGGGGGATCGTGCCAGAGGCAAGGGGGAGAGAGGGGGGGGGTCATGCCAGAGGCAAGGGGAGAGAGAGGGGGGGTCGTGCCAGAGGCAAGGGGGAGAGAGGGGGGGTCGTGCCAGAGGCAGGGGGAGAGAGAGGGGGGGGGGGTCGTGCCAGAGGCAAGGGGGAGAGAGAAGAGGGGGGGTCGTGCCAGAGGCAAGGGGAGAGAGAGAGAGGGGGGTCGTGCCAGAGGCAAGGGGGAGAGAGAGAGGGGGGTCGTGCCAGAGGCAAGGGGAGAGAGAGAGGGGGGGTCGTGCCAGAGGCAAGGGGAGAGAGAGAGAGGGGGGTCGTGCCAGAGGCAAGGGGGAGAGAGAGAGGGGGGTCGTGCCAGAGGCAAGGGGGAGAGAGAGGGGGGTCGTGCCAGAGGCAAGGAGAGAGAGGGGGGATCGTGCCAGAGGCAAGGGGAGAGAGAGGGGGGGTCGTGCCAGAGGCAAGGGGGAGAGAGAGGGGGGTCGTGCCAGAGGCAAGGGGAGAGAGGGGGGTCGTGCCAGAGGCAAGGGGGAGAGAGAGGGGGTTGTGCCAGAGGCAAGGGGAGAGAGAGGGGGGGTCGTGCCAGAGGCAAGGGGGAGAGAGGGGGGTCGTGCCAGAGGCAAGGGGAGAGAGAGGGGGGGGGTCATGCCAGAGGCAAGGGGGAGAGAGAGGGGGGTCATGCCAGAGGCAAGGGGGAGAGAGAGGGGGGTCATGCTAGAGATAAGGGGGAGGGGGGGGTCATGCTAGAGATAAGGGGGAGGGGGGGTCAGGCTAGAAGATAAGGGGAGAGGGGGGGGTCAGGCTAGAGATAAGGGGAGGGGGGTCAGGCTAGAGATAAGGGGGAGGGGGGTCAGGCTAGAGATAAGGGGGAGGGGGTCAGGCTAGAGATAAGGGGGAGGGGGGTCAGGCTAGAGATAAGGGGGAGGGGGGGTCAGGCTAGAAATAAGGGGGAGGGGGGTCAGGCTAGAGATAAGGGGAGGGGGGGTCAGGCTAGAGATAAGGGGAGGGGGGTCAGGCTAGAGATAAGGGGAGGGGGGTCAGGCTAGAAATAAGGGAGGGGGGGTCAGGCTAGAGATAAGGGGGGGGGGGGGTCAGGCTAGAGATAAGGGGAGGGGGGTCAGGCTAGAGATAAGGGGGAGGGGGGGTCAGGCTAGAGATAAGGGGGAGGGGGGGTCAGGCTAGAAATAAGGGGGAGGGGGGGTCAGGCTAGAGATAAGGGGAGGGGGGTCAGGCTAGAGATAAGGGGAGGGGGGTCAGGCTAGAGATAAGGGGGAGGGGGGTCAGGCTAGAGATAAGGGGGAGGCAGCATACTTCCAGCATGATGAGCTATGCAGTGGATTTCACATGTAGGGGGGGGGTTGCAGACTGGGAGACAAACCTCTATCCCATACAGGGTGCGGGGGGGCCCTCCATGTGTCCTCAGGGTTTTGGGGAGACCACACATTGCCCTGATAGTGTTAGGGGGGGGGAATATGCCTAGGGCCCCGCCTCCCAGCCTCTGTCCCGGGGGGGCTGTTGCCCCCTCCATGTCTCCATTTACTTGGGGGGGGGAGCTCTGCCATTTTTCCCGGGGGGAGGGGGAGGGTTGGGGACCATGCTGGCACCCCGCTTTATGCCCTGCATTGTTTGGGCGCGGGGGGGGGGGGGTTGTCCCAGTCTCTCAGGACCGCTGGGGGGGGGGTCTCCTGCAGGTGGGGGGGGTCATGGGACTCACCTCCTCGGCCGGGGGGGGGGTCGCGGCCTGTGTCTATGCGGCACAGCGGGGTCTCTCTGGGGGTGTGAGCCGGGGATCCAGCATGCTGCTCGGCGGAATCCTCTCCCTCATGGGCTCAAACTCTGCCTGAGAGAAGCAAACGGCAGCGGACTCCGCCATGCCCCCTCCCCTCTCTGACCCTCCCCCCGCGGGTGGGACGGGGGCGGGCCCTGGGCGGGGACAGGATGGTGGGTGGGGTCTGTCTTGGGAGGGGTTGGGCTGAGGATGGAGGGTCCCCGTGTGGGGAGGGGTCTGTCCTGGGATGGGAAGCGTGTAGCTTGAGGGACCTGTGTGGGGAGGGGGGAGGATAGAAGGGTCTGTCCTGGAGGGGTGGGTTGAAGTTGGAGGGTCCTTGGGGGGGATTATTATTATTGTCATTTATATAGCGCCAACAGTTTCCGCAGCGCTTTACAATAACCAAAGGGAACGAAATACAAATAAACGGACATAGGATGGAAACAAGAGGTGTAGAGGGCCTGGTCATAGGAGCTTACAGTCTAGAGGCAGGGGTCTGTCCTGTGAGCAGTGGCGTCACTAGGGTTGGTGTCACCCGGTGCGGTAACTTATGGTGTCACCCCCCCCCGAGTTTTCCGATTTCTTTTTTTAACTACTCTTACTCCTAAATCAGTACTCCCATATAACACTGAATGCTCATACACACAGCGCACATTACTGTGAGGTTTATTGCTGTGCAGCTCTCTCATATGCTCACACAACTTTTGGTGAACTGCCAGCAAGTACGGTGCCTGTTCGAAGAGAGTGAAAGTGAAGGCACACATGGATATACACTGCCCCAGCAGCTCACACATGGATATACACTGCCCCAGCAGCTCACACATGGATATATATTGCCCCCAGCAGCTCACACATGGATATATATTGCCCCCAGCTCACACATGGATATAGTTGCCCCAGCAGCTCACACATGGATATAGTTGCCCCAGCAGCTCACACATGGATATACACTGCCCCAGCAGCTCACACATGGATATACACTGCCCCAGCAGCTCACACATGGATATACACTGCCCCAGCAGCTCACACATGGATATAGTTGCCCCCAGCTCACACATGGATATAGTTGCGCCCAGCTCACACATGGATAAATTCGCCCCCAGCAGCTCACCTCTGCCACCACGTGCTGTTCGCCGCGTCTTTGGCTCCCTATGAGCTCACAGAGGGATGGAGCTTGGCCACTCGCCTGGGGGAACAACGTGACCAGCCGTGATCTCGCGAGAACGTGGCTGGTCACGTAGTTCCCCAGGCGAGTAGCCACACTCCATGCCTTTGGGAGCTCATAGGGAGCCAAAGACGCGACGAACAGCATGCGGCGCCGCGCCATATACGGCCCGCAGGTTGCCGACCCGTGCCTTAGGGTGACACGAACCGGCCGGTTCAAAAATCAAAGTCTTTGGTGATGGTGTCACCCTAAGGGCGGGTGTCACCTGATGCGGACCGCACACCCCACCCCCACCTAGCGACGCTAGTGCCTGTGAGAGTCAGTATTTTTTGGGGGTCTAGCTCTGCTCCAGGTGTGGTAGAGATCCCCCATTTTTCACACAGTTAAAGGGGCCCCTGAGAACCAAAACTACATTCAGGCAAAAAGCTGCTGCTCAAAAATAAAACTTTGCTAAAGCCCAGACAGCTGAGTGTGACGTTGCTTTAAGAGAGGGGTGAGAGGGTTCAGGGGTCATCTCCCACGGCTTGACGCCAAGTTATATAGCTGGAAGGGTATTGATATTGGAGTTAAGGCAAAACTATCAGTGTTATTCAGAGAGAGGTGAAAACCAGGAGAATGACTGGAGAAGTGAAAATTCTAGGTCAAAATATCCAAGCCAGAAAAAAATCTCCCATTTATCTCACGTTCCAATTCGGCTTTTTGGTCTAGTTTGTTCTCTTCTCCTGCCATTCTCCTGGTGTTCACCTCTCTCTGAATAGCCCTGATAGTGTAAATTAGTTGGAAACCTTACTGAAACATAATAATGGTGTAAATGTCAGACAGTGTCAGTATAGGGGTTGGGGTTTACAATGCTTAAAACAGTTGACATGGGTCACAACGTTAAAATACAGTTTTACCAGAGTTAAAATAATGGACAGTGGTATTTTAATATAGGAGTTACAGTCTGGGTTGGGGGTATTTTAATATACAGTTGTGTTCAAAATTATTCAACCCCCACTGAAATTGAGTGTTTTGGCCAGTTTGACATTGACTTTGATCATTCAGTCATCTTGCTTACAATTAAATCAAAGAGGCACGTGTAGGTCAGACAAATATAACATAACATTTATAATGAAATAACCACAAATGTCTTTTCTGTGCTCACATCATTATCAGTTTTATTCAACCCCCAAGTGACATTCAATCTTAGTACTTAGTACAACATCCTTTTACAGTTATAACAGCTTTTAAACGTGAAGCATAGCTTGACACAAGTGTCTTGCAGCGATCTACGGGTATCTTCGCCCATTCGTCATGGGCAAAAGCCTCCAGTTCAGTCACATTCTTAGGCTTGCGCACTGCAACTGCTTTCTTTAAGTCCCACCAGAGGTTCTCAATCGGATTTAAGTCAGGTGACTGCGATGGCCACTCCAAAATGTTCCAGCCTTTAATCTGCAACCATGCTCTAGTGGACTTGGAGGTATGCTTGGGATCATTGTTCTGTTGAAAGGTCCAACGTCTCCCAAGCCTCAGGTTTGTGACAGACTGCATCATATTGTCATCCAATATCTCCTGGTACTGAAGAGAATTCATGGTACCTTGCACACGCTGAAGCTTCCCTGTACCTGCAGAAGCAAAACCGCCCCAAAGCATGATTGACCCCCCGCCATGCTTCACAGTAGGCAAGGTGTTCTTTTCTTCATAGGCCTTGTTCTTCCTCCTCCAAACATAGCGTTGATCCATGGGCCCAAACAGTTCTAATTTTGTTTCATCAGTCCACAGAACACTATCCCAAAACTTCTGTGGTTTGTCCACATGACTTTTGGCATACTGCAGTCGACTCTTCTTATTCTTTGGAGACAGCAAGGGGGTGCGCCTGGGAGTTCTGGCATGGAGGCCTTCATTACGCAGTGTGCGCCGTATTGTCTGAGCTGAAACTTCAGTACCCACATCTGACAAATCTTTTCTCAGTTCCTCAGCAGTCACACGGGGACTTTTCTCCACTCTACGCTTCAGGTAGCGCACAGCAGTCGAAGTCAGCATCTTCTTTCTGCCACGACCAGGTAGCGTTTCAACAGTGCCCTTTGCCTTGAATTTGCGAATGATGCTTCCTATGTCTCTCTTGGTATGTTTAACATCTTTGCAATCTTCTTATAGCCATTGCCCTTCCTGTGAAGAGTAATCACCTCTTCTCTTGTCTTCCTGGACCATTCTCTTGACTTCACCATGTTTGTAACCACACCAGTAAATGTCTAGAAGGAGCTGAGTATCACAGTCATTTTAAAGCTGCCTAATTGGTGCTTATTATGCTTTATTGCTGCTCCGTGACATCCACAGGTGTTTTCAATACCTGATTGAAAACACTTGAATGAACCTCTGTTCTTCAGAGTGGTAGTCTTTAAGGGGTTGAATAATTGTGTCAATGAAGAATTCACAAAAGAAACATTTACTACTGTATTACAAAACCAATTGATGTCATTTTAGTTGGATATGGTTCTTTAAAAAGTCCTTGTAGGATTTCATTCTGAATACAATTACAAATGTCACTAAATTCCCTAAAACCCTTTACAGCATTGGGGGTTGAATAATTTTGAACACAACTGTAGGAGTTACAGTCTGGTTTGGTGGTATTTTAATATAGGAGTTACAGTCTGGGTTGGTGGTATTTTAGTATAGGAGTTACAGTCTGGTTTGGTGGTATTTTAGTATAGGAGTTACAGTCTGGTTTGGTGGTATTTTAATATAGGAGTTACAGTCTGGGTTGGTGGTATTTTAGTATAGGAGTTACAGTCTGGTTTGGTGGTATTTTAATATAGGAGTTACAGTCTGGGTTGGGGGTATATTAGTATAGAAGTTACAGTCGGTGTCTGGGTATTTTAGTATAGGAGTTACAGTCGGTGTCTGGGTATTTTAGTATAGGAGTTACAGTCGCGGCTGGGGGTATTTTAGTATAGGAGTTACGGTCGGTGTCTGGGTATTTTAGTATAGGAGTTACAGTCGGTGTCTGGGTATTTTAGTATAGGAGTTACAGTCGGTGTCTGGGTATTTTAGTATAGGAGTTACAGTCGGTGTCTGGGTATTTTAGTATAGGAGTTACAGTCTGGTTTGGTGGTATTTTAATATAGGAGTAACAGTCTGGTTTGGTGGTATTTTAGTATAGGAGTTACAGTCTGGTTTGGTGGTATTTTAGTATAGGAGTTACAGTCTGGTTTGGTGGTATTTTAATATAGGAGTTACAGTCTGGTTTGGTGGTATTTTAGTATAGGAGTTACAGTCTGGGTTTGGTCGTATTTTAATATAGGAGTTACAGTCTGGTTTGGTGGTATTTTTATATAGGAGTTACAGTCTGGTTTGGTGGTATTTTTATATAGGAGTTACAGTCTGGTTTGGTGGTATTTTAATATAGGAGTTACAGTCTGGGTTGGTGGTATTTTAATTTAGGAGTTACAGTCTGGTTTGGTGGTATTTTTATATAGGAGTTACAGTCTGGTTTGGTGGTATTTTTATATAGGAGTTACAGTCTGGTTTGGTGGTATTTTAATATAGGAGTTACAGTCTGGTTTGGTGGTATTTTAATATAGGAGTTACAGTCTGGTTTGGTGGTATTTTAGTATAGGAGTTACAGTCTGGTTTGGTGGTATTTTAGTATAGGAGTTACAGTCTGGGTTTGGTCGTATTTTAATATAGGAGTTACAGTCGGTGTCTGGGTATTTTAGTATAGGAGTTACAGTCGGTGTCTGGGTATTTTAGTATAGGAGTTACAGTCGCGGCTGGGGGTATTTTAGTATAGGAGTTACGGTCGGTGTCTGGGTATTTTAGTATAGGAGTTACAGTCGGTGTCTGGGTATTTTAGTATAGGAGTTACAGTCGCGGCTGGGGGTATTTTAGTATAGGAGTTACAGTTGCGGCTGGGGTATTTTAGTATAGGAGTTACAGTTGCGGCTGGGGTATTTTAGTATAGGAGTTACAGTCGCGGCTGGGGGTATTTTAGTATAGGAGTTACAGTTGCGGCTGGGGTATTTTAGTATAGGAGTTACAGTCGCGGCTGGGGGTATTTTAGTATAGGAGTTACAGTCGCGGCTGGGGGTATTTTAGTATAGGAGTTACAGTCTGGGTTGGGGGTATTTTAGTATAGGAGTTACAGTCTGGGTTGGGGGTATTTTAGTATAGGAGTTACAGTCGAGGTTAGGGATATTTTAGTATAGGAGTTACATGCGTGGTTGGGAGTATTTTTGTGTAGGAGTTAGGCTGGGTTCACACCTAAGCGTTTTACAGCGCGCTCCTGCGCGCTGTAAAACGCTCAAACAGTGAAATACCATTATTCCCTATGTGGGCATATCACACCTTGCCGTTTCTCAGCGCGCATGAACGCGCTGAGAAACGGCCTACGTCCAAAGAAGTGCGGGAGCTTCTTTGGGGCAGTTATCAGCGCATTCGCGGCCATATCATAGCCGCGAACGTGCTGCAACGCACGTTCGCGCGTTTTTTTGTATGCGCGAACGCGCGTAAAAAAAACACGCGCATTGCGCGACGCTGCGCTACGCCGTAGTGTGAACCCAGCCTGACTGTCGGGGTTGTGACAGCTGCGACTGAAACACCGGTGGGAACGACCTTCAAATCCATTCCGTATAACACAGTCCATTAAGCTTGCCTTCTACAAGATGCCCACTCCTCACAGAGAAAAATAACATACATGGACCGGGCTCTCCACTGGAGGCCAAAGTGTTGGTCTTTAGACACAGCATCCCACAACGTTTCAGCTCCTCTCTGGTTCCTTTTCCTCAAGTGGCTCCAGAGAGGAGCCAGAACGTTGTGGGATG
>CM019064.1:448763805-448947525 GCA_009667805.1 Leptobrachium leishanense
GTAAAGATCCTAAAAGACTCACGTTTTGGTAATTCATTAACTCAATCTTCACCCCTATACATAGGGGGAACGTGATCATTACCCATAATTCTAAGGGATGGCGGTGAGTGATCTGCTTCCTTAAAATGCTGGGCTACTGCTTGCAAATTATTTGTCCCAGCTAAGGCCACTCTGATAGCTGAACGGTGATTAGCCAAACGCTCCCTAAGACCATTCACTGATTTACCAATAGAAACCAGGCCTCATGGACATGTCATTTTGTACACAACATATTCCATGGTGCAGCTAAGGTCGGCCGACTTGGTCACCCGACTACAGACAACGCCATCGGTCGAACAGGGTCGTCCACTGGAAGTGTCTGTGTACGACCAAGATTGGCCGATGGATTGGCAGCCAAATAAATGTAAAAAATATTAAAAAACCCACTACGGGGAGATAAAAACTGCCTTTGGTTCTGAAACTGAGTTGTGAACGTCCTCCAGGGCACAAAGTGTGCCAAGAAAATATCCCCCACACCATTTTACCACCACCACCAGCCTGAACCGTTGATCCAAGGCAGGATGGATCCATGCTTTCATGTTGTTTGCACCAAATTCTGACCCGACCATCTGAATGTCGCAGCTGAAATCGAGACTCTTCAGACCCGGCAACGTTTTTCCAATCTTCTATTGTCCACTTTTGGTGCCTGTGCGAATTTTAGCCTCAGTTTACTGTTCTTAGCTGACAGGAGTGGCTCCAGTGTTGTCTGCTGCTGCTGTAGCCCATCTACTTCAAGGTTGGGCGTGTTGTGCGTTCAGAGATGGTATTCTGCATTCCTTGGTTGTAACGAGTGCTTATTTGAGTTACTGTCGCCTTTCTATCATCTTGAACTAGTCTGCCCATTCTCCAATGACCTCTGACCTCACAAGTCATTTCCGTCCACACAGCTGACACTCACTGGATAGTTTCTCTTTTTCGGGTCATTCTCTGTAAACCCTAGAGATGTTGTGCATGAAAATCTCAGTAGATCAGCAGTTTTTGTAATACTCAGACCAGCCCATCTGGCACCAACAACCCATGCCACGTTCAAAGTCACTTAAACCCACTTTCTTCCTCATTCTGCTGCTCAGTTTGATCTTCAGCAAATCGTCTTCACCGCGTCTAGATACCTAAACGCATTGAGTTGCTGCCATGTGATTGGCTGATTAGCAATTTATGCTAACAGGCAATTGAACAGGTGTACCTATTTAAGTGTCCGGTAAGTGTATATATAATTGAAACTTAGTCCCCAATTATACCAAAATCATGGGTTCATCTCTACACGCTGTTCCACAGCAAGTGATCCTCTGCTTCAGTGACTTATAATTTGGGTCTGAGTTCCTTCTGTCCTTTTAGCTAAGCTCACCAAAATGGACATCTCAAGGTCCATCCTTTCTCCAGCATGGCCTGCCGCCACCTTTCTCCATCGGGGATAAACCAACATTTTTTACAATATATTATAAATACTTCCCATAATGCATTGGAAGAAAAAATGCAATTGTAACCCTGCCTAGTTGAACTTATAGTGAGGCATAATGACATCTGACTCATGTACAGAATTCAGGTTTCAACATTAACCTCCCCCAGACCCCGTCTGCACTCCCTCTCTCATGATTTAGTCCTTTAATTTCTTTAAAAACTCTCCCAAATCTAGCGCTGATCTCTGAAGGACATGACACACTGCCAGCAGCAGCAAGTCACATGGCCACAAGAGAGCTGGACGCTTCAGCCAATCCAATGGCTCTCGAAGGGTAGGCATTGAGCGCTATTGGTGGGACCTAGTTCCCAAAGGTCCCAAAGCCCTGGAAGCTGAGCTCAGAGCTCCAGTTCTGGGCAGGACTAATCCCCTGCACTCAGAGTGTTGAAACAGCCCCCAAGAGCCCCAATCGGAGTGTGAGTGGGAGCAGAGAGCTCGCGGCTCAGATACTGAGTGTTGATGCGCAATTGAGTGTTCCTTTAACATATTGAGCATCTCGTTCCTATTCCCGGCACGCTTTCCATCTTATTATCCAGATTAAGCCAAGCTTTACTCTTTTTTCTATGCCATATCCTTCTCTCGGCCCTATGTAAAACACTGTTGTTTTTTAAGGATCGGCATAGAGCTCAGTCCTTTGCATGGCCTTACTCAAAACGCGATGGGATTATGCCCTGTGATTTGGCAACAGAAGCGATGTAACTACGGAAACAGCTCAGGAAGCCGAGAGTAATTTTATTCTCAGCTTTGATTCAAACAATTACAGAATCGTTTCCCCCCTCTCATTTATTATTTTTTTATTTCTTCATTTATAGGTTTTATCATTGACAACATCAAAGCTATGGTAACATCAAAAGCAAGGCCGGATTTACATCTCAGGAGCCAGTAGGCACAGAAGTCTGGAGCGCCATCCCTCCCCAGCCAACACCAAAAAAAATATATACATATATTTTACATTTTCTTTTTTGTAAATTGTGTTAAAAAAATAAAATATATATATTTTTAGTTTACCTACTTTTTTTTTTACTTTTTACAGTTTTTATTTTTACTGAGAATTGTCTACTGTTTAAAACAGAATAATAAAAATAGAAAATAATTATTATTTTAAATATTTTAATTTTATAGAGCAAGGTGCCCCTCTGTAGTGGGATAAAAGCAAGGCCGGATTTACATCTCAGGAGCCTGTAGGCACAGAAGTCTGGAGCGCCATCCCTCCCCAGTCAACACCAAAAAAAGATATAAAAAAAATGGGAAGATATTTTTTACATTTTCTTTTTTTAAAAAATTGTTTTAAAAAGTAAAAAATAAATATATTTTTTAGTTCACCTACTTTTTTTTTTTTACACAGATTTTACTTTTACTGAGAAGGGTCTCCTGTTTAAAGCAGAATAATAAATATATAAAAAAAATACATTATTATAAATGTTTTAATCTTATAGAGCAAGGTGCCCTGTGTAGTGGGCGCCTGTAGGCACAAAAGTCTAGAGCACCATCCCTCCCCAGCCAACACCAAAAAAATATGAAAAAACTGGGAAGATATTTTTTACATTTTTTTTAAATTGTGTTAAAAAAATATATATTTTTTTTTTAGTCTACTTTTTTTTTACAATTTTTACTTATACTGAGAAGGGTCTCCTGTTTAAAACAGAATAATAAAAATAGAAAATAATTATTATTTTAAATATTTTAATTTTATAGAGCAAGGTGCCCCCCTGTAGTGGGTGCCTGTAGGCACAGAAGTCTGGAGCACCATGCCTCCCTAGCCAACACCAAAAAAAATATGAAAAAACTGGGAAGATATTTTTTAATTTTTTTTTTAAATTGTGTTAAAAAATATATATATTTTTTTATCTACTTTTTTTTTTTTTAAATTTTCACTTTTACTGAGAAGGGTCTCCTGTTAAAAACAGAAAAATAAAAATATAAAATATATATTTTAAATGTTTTAATTTTATAGAGCAAGATGCCCCCCTGTAGTGGGCGCCTGTAGGTACCTACTTTGCCTACTTGTAATGTCTGGACCTAAATGCAAGTATCAACACTGGTCATCTACGTCACTATACAGATTACATACAAATAATAAAAAGACAAATTTGCAGGAGAGGAAGACCTTAACAAGGAACAGTATGTCATAGAGCTTCCTCAATGGAGAGCCACTGTCACGTTCGCTGTAGCGCTCACCCCTTATAACTGTGGTGTGGATCCTTTTGGACAGACTTCTGAGCTCTTTGATTTTCAGGCAGTCTGGACTGCGAGTCCTAGTACTCCCAGCCAGAGAGGACGGACAGACAGAACAGGAACACAGTTACCAAATGATTTTAAAACCAAGTGTCTACTGAGCCAAAACAAGTTAACTACATTGATGCGAGAAAAGCTGTTTAGCAGAGGTTCGATAAATGTGTTCAATAAATGTGTTCATACACCAAGGGTTAACAGAAACGTGGTCATATACTGTATATATTCCAAGTCGGCAACAGAGGGAGTAGTCTTACAGGCAGATTTGGCAACAGACAATATACTCATACACTGCATGTCAGCAGGGTAGATCGATGGGTTAACAGAATCAGCACCATGCAGGGCAGGCATACACTCGGAGACCGCGTGATCTATTACGCACATATACTCAGTGTCTGCATAAAGCACAATACCCATACAAAAGGAGTCAGAGAATAGTCAAGAAGGCAATCCGGGTCAGTAACAATCAGGGTCCTCATACAGTCAATGTCGGCAACGTAATACAGAAGATCCCTAGGATGTGACAGAACATCCTCTCCTACGGGCGGCCACTGGATGACCACCAGGCGCAGAAGGATGGGTAGCATGGAACTGGTGAACCAAACGAGCCGCATAGATTTCACTGGCTGGTAGCCAAGCCCTATCATCAGGACCATAACCTTCACAGTCAACCAGGTACTGCGCAACGCCCCTGACCACACAAGACTTCAAACTGGCACGGACCTCATATTCCTCCTCACCTTGGGACTGAATAGGCAGGGGAGGAATGTTAACCCATGTATATTGGTTGCACGTGAGAGGCTTGAGGAGGCTAACATGAAACACATTGTGTATATGCAGGTACAGGGGTAGTGCCAAAGCATAGGATACAGGATTCACCCTGCACAAGATGTTATAAGGACCAATGTACCTGGGGGCCATCTTCATAGAAGGGACCAGGAGTTTGATGTTCTTTGTGGGAAGCCAGACTCTATCCCCCACAGTATACACTGGGTCATGCCCTCTCCATCTGTCTGCTTTCTCTTTCTGTTATTTAATGTTGGCCTCCACAACCTCTTTCACTTTCTCCCATGTCCCCTTTAATGAGGCCAAATGCTCATCCAGAGCAGGCAACGCAGTCCCCTGAAAGTTAGAGGGGAGCATGGGAGGATCAAATCCATACACTGTACGAAAAGGTGAATGACCCGAGGTCTCACTGACTGCATTATTCCAAGCAATTTCTGCCCAAGGCAAGAGATCTGACCATTCGTTCTGTTTTTCAAATACAAAACATCGTAGATACTGTTCAACATTCTGATTTGCTCTCTCAGCTGCACCACTTGTCTGAGGATGGTAGGCACAGGAGAAGCTTAATTGTATACCCAGATTCTCACAGAACCCTCTCCAAAACCTGGACACGAACTGAGTGCCTCTATCTGATACAATGCCCAGCGGGACACCATGAAGCCTGATGATATTGTGGACAAATACTGGTACCAGTTCCATAGCGGATGGCAACTTGGCGAGAGGCACGAAATGAACCATCTTAGAGAACCTGTCTACAATGGTAATAATCACTGTGTTACCGTGAGAGATAGGCAAATCAGTTATAAAGTCCATAGACAGATGAGCCCATGGTCTCTCAGGAACAGGTAACGGTTGTAGCAACCCTATAGGCAAGGTCTTAGGATTTCTACTTCTACAGCATACCTCACAGGTAGCTATAAACAGATTTTTCTAAAATGAGATTTTGTGTGAAGGAGTCATTATCGGACTGGAGGAGTTTAAAGGGAGTCCAGGAGAAATGGGATTATTTAAAGGAAGCATTATTGAAGGCCACAGGAAATTGCATTCGGCTTGTTAGCAAAAACAAAAAAGGGAAGAAACCACTGTGGTACTCTGCAGAAGTGGCCAAAATAGTGAAGAACAAAAAGACAGCATTCAATAATTATAAAACAACTCAGAGTGAAGAAGATAGGCAAACCTATAAGATTAGGCAGAAAGAGCCAAAGCAATTTATAAGAGCTTCCAAAGCACACGCAGAAGAGAAAATAGCTCAGTCAGTAAAAAAGGGGGACAACACATTTTTTAGATACATAAACGAGAAAAGAAAAGTAAAACAAGGATTAGTTAGATTAAAAACAAAGGAAGGAAGGTATGTAGAAGAGGATAAAAGTCTCGCTGACTGCCTCAATGAATATTTTTGTTCAGTCTTTGCAGAAGAAAAGGAAGGAAAGGGACCTCAGTTAGGAGAGAACACTAAAGAGACATTTACATATCAGTTTACAGAGGAGGAGGTTCTACAGCAGCTGTCTAAAGTAAAGACAAATAAGTCAATGGGGCCTGATGGGATCCACCCTAAATTATTAAAAGAGCTCAGTGATGTAATAGCAAAACCGTTAACAGATTTATTTAACCAATCCTTGTTAACGGGAGTCGTCCCAGAAGACTGGAAATTAGCAAATGTTGTGCCCATTTACAAGAAGGGTAGTAGGGAGGAATTCGGGGAACTATAGGCCAGTTAGTCTTACGTCAGTAGTGGGGAAATTAATGGAAACCATGTTAAAGGAAAGGATTGTTGAACATCTAAAAACACATAGATTACAGGATCAGAAACAACATGGGTTTACCTCAGGGAGATCATGCCAAACTAATCTTATTGATTTTTTGATTGGGTAACAAAAATAATAGACACAGGTGGTGCAGTAGACATTGCTTATTTAGATTTCAGTAAGGCTTTTGATACTGTTCCGCATAGAAGGCTTATCAATAAATTGCAATCTTTGAGTTTAGATTCCAATATTGTTGACTGGATTAGGCAGTGGCTGAGTAACAGACAACAGAGGGTTGTGGTAAATGGAGTTTATTCGGCACAAGGTCTTGTTACCAGTGGGGTACCTCAGGGGTCAGTACTTGGACCCATTCTCTTTAATATTTTTATTAGTGATATTGCAGAAGGTATTAATGGAAAAGTATGTCTTTTTGCTGATGACACAAAGATTTGCAACAGGGTTGACGTTCCTGGAGGGATCAGCCAAATGACTAATGATTTAGGTAAACTAAAAAAATGGTCGGAGTTGTGGCAATTGAGTTTTAATGTGGATAAGTGCAAGATAATGCACCTGGGACGTAAAAACCCAAGGGCTGAATATAGAATATTTGATACAGTCCTAACCTCAACATCTGAGGAAAGGGATTTAGGGGTCATTATTTCAGAGGATCTAAGGGTAAGTAGTCAATGTAATAGAGCAGCAGGAAATGCTAGCAGAATGCTTGGTTGTGTAGGGAGAGGTATTAGCAGTAGGAAAAGGGAAGTGCTCATGCCACTGTACAGAGCACTGGTGAGACCTCACTTGGAGTACTGTGTGCAGTACTGGAGACCGTATCTCCAGAAGGATATAGACCTCTTAGAGAGAGTTCAGAGAAGGGCTACTAAAATGGTGTACGGCTTGAAGGAGAAAAGTTACCAGGAAAGGCTTAATGATCTTAACATGTACAGCTTGGAAAAAAGACGAGACAGAGGAGATATGATAGAAACATTTAAATACGTAAAGGGAATCCACAAGGTAGAGGAAGGGGGTATATTTAAAAGGAAACAAAATAGCAAAACAAGAGGACATAGTCTTAGATTAGAGGGGCAAAGGTTTAAAAGTAACATCAGGAAGCATTATTTTACTGAGAGGGTGGTGGATACATGGAACAGTCTTCCAGTAGAAGTGGTAGAGGCCAAAACAGTAATTGAATTTAAGCAAGCATGGGATAGGCATAAGGCTATCCTAAACAAAAGATAAATCCAGGTAAAGTATCCATGTAATTGGGCAGACTAGATGGGCCGAAAGGTTCTTATCTGCCGACATTTTTCTATGTTTCTATGTTTCTATGTTTCTACTCAGTAACATCTTTCCGCATACGTGAACACCAAAACTTATTTTTCAGAGAAGCTAGGGTTTTGGTAATACCCATATGCCCAATAGGTTTGGTATCATGATATACCGACATAACCTGTATTCTCTCCTCTTCAGGAACAAAGAGTTTACCAGGTGTTTTTTCAGCGGGAGCGGTACCTTGAACGGACTGTAGTTTCTCCAACAGAGGAGAAGAAACCATGAGAAGGGTAGTGGCAAGGATCCTCTCTTGAGGAATAATCGGACTTTGATCAAAGACATGATGTTCATATGTTTTGTGTTGCCTAGACAGGGCATCAGCCTTGACGTTTTTGGAACCAGGACAGAAAGTAAGCAAAAAGTTAAAGCTGGAAAGAAACAGAGACCACCTAGCCTGTCTAGCATTTAGGTGTTTGGCATCCCCAATGTAAACCAGATTCTTGTGATCTGCTATGATTATTATGGGATCTTTGGAACCCTCCAATAGGTAACGCCATTCTTTCAGAGCTGTGACAACTGCAAGCAATTCCCTATTACCTATATCATAATTCTTCACTGCAGGTGTCATTTTCCTGGCGAAAAACCCACACAGATGTGATGGCTTTTCGCGACTCTCTCTCTGAGAGAGGACTGCGTCTATGCCAATTTCCGATGCGTCAACCTCAAGCTGAAACGACAAACCCGGCTCAGGATGTCACAGGACAGGTGCCGTGATGAACGCCTCTTTAAGCTTGTCAAAAGCCTGCATGGCTTGAGTGCTCCATATGTGGTTCTGAGCACCCTTTTTGGTCATAGCTGTAATTGGAGCAACCACAGACGAGAAACCTTTTATGAATCTCCTGTAATAATTTGTGAACCCCAGAAACCTCTGAATTGCCTTTAACCCTTGAGGCAGTGGCCAATCCTTGATGGCAGAGAGTTTTTGAGGGTCCATTTGAAAGCCTTCAGGTGTGATTATATATCACAGAAAATGAACAGAGGTGATATCGAACAAACATTTTTCTAGTTTGCAATACAGCCATTCTCGAGCAATCTTTTTAATACCGTTTGTATGTGAACATTATGTTTCTCCATGTCAGGAGAGTAAATCAGAATATCATCTAAATAGACAATAATGAACACTTGCAAGAAATTTCTTAGGACATCGTTTATAAATTCTTGGAAAACTGCGGGTGCATTACACAAACCAAATGGCATGACCAGATATTCATAGTGCCCACTTATTCTATTAAATGCAGTTTTCCATTCATGATCTTTCTTGACTCGAACCAGATTATACGCACCACGCAAGTTCAATTTTGTATAGATTTTGGCACCTTTAAGGCGGTCAAACAATTTGGATATCAGAGGAATAGGATACGCATTGTGCACAGTTATTATTTAAGACCTCTGTAGTCAATACAGGGTCGCAAATCACCCTCCTTTTTAGACACACAGAAAAATCCTGCCCCAGCAGGGCAGGAGGAATGGCGTATAAACCCACAAGCAAGGTTGTCACGAATATATTCCTCCATTATGTCATTCTCTTTCTGAGAGAGGGGGTACACATGTCCCCTTGGAGGCATGGTACCTGGCAGAAGATCTATGGCACAGTCATAAGGTCGATGGGGAGGCAGAATCTCAGATATTCCCTTATCAAAGACCTCCTTGAGATCACTGTACCACTTGGTTACCTCCCTAGACAGTGGAGGTGCTGTAGCCACATTCAGGTTGCCTACCACAGTACTCATTCCCAAACATTTCGACCAACATTGAGAGCTCCAAGACCCCAACTCCCCCCTCTGTCTAGTTC
Organism: Leptobrachium leishanense; assembly: GCA_009667805.1. Lineage (NCBI taxonomy): Eukaryota > Metazoa > Chordata > Amphibia > Anura > Megophryidae > Leptobrachium > Leptobrachium leishanense. The sequence continues at coordinate 448,773,188 of CM019064.1, forward strand.
ATGACTGGGTTGTTTTTGGCTAACCAGGGATAGCCCAGAACAATAGACACTGTGGGAGATTCGATTATCTGAAACTGTATTTTTTCTCCATGTAGGATACCTGTATAAAACTAGAGATGGATAGTATCGTGGGTCACATGAGGTCTTAATAATTGTCTGCCATCAATACTCTCAATGAGAAGAGGAGTTTCTCTCTTAACCAAAGGAACTTGATGTATGGGAGCGAAACCAGAGTACTAAGTACAACTCAGTACCAAATGATTTCGAGACCAAGTGTCTACTGAGCCAAAACAAGTTAAATACACTGATGCCACTCAGATCAGAACCATGGACAGTCGCCGATGGTGAAACACATATTATCGATCTATTTCTTCATATCAGCACCATGGATGCGCGCAAACAGGACGCGACCAAATGCACGCGCAGTACCGTCTAGCGCAAAAATCTTTGCGTGAGCAGTCTTTTTTCGAGATTCAGCCAATCAGAATTAGGAACCACACCTGTCTCACGTTAACAAATTGCATCTGCCACTGTCAATCCTAGCATATATGCTGTAGCAATAATACATGCACACACAACTTCATCCATTGTATTGGTTTGGTATGATTTGAATGGGCCACTGTGCTTTGGTGCATTCCTTTTTATGGGCATGGATATTCGGGGGTTAGCCAGGTTGTTCAAATTTGCCATTAGCACCAGCTTTTAGGAGTTGTTAAAATTATGCGCGCAAAGGCCATGCGGTAATTACCGCTAAATAGATTGTAATACCATCCTCGTACCAGCGCACATTCGCATTTGTGCTCATAATGTTAAGTATAGGACGCGCGAAGTACAGTAAGCTCGCGCAGGTTTCACGCAGGTTCACCCGCGGTAGACGATTGCACTGACTATGTAATACAGGATTCGGCGCTAATGGTTTTACCCCACACGTTAATGATTATTTGCGCCGGCGCAAACGTTTGCGTGAAGATTGTAATTTAGCCCCATGTTTTATATATACTGTATATACAGTATATATTTATAAAACTTACAATTAACAATCATTTAGACCCCTGTATTTCTGGAACCCCACAGGCTAGAGGGACATATAAAGTATTGTTGGAAAGGCCAGGGCATGACCGGGATTATGTGAAAATAAAAATAACAAATAAATAAACCACAAATATTTCTTTTCTTTTTCTAACGCAGCTTTATTGTTCACTTTTCAACTATAAGGTAAACAGTGCTACTGCACTAACTTGCCTTCTCATTTCCCACTTTAAAGTTTTGATACCCTATTGAAGAATTGCCATAAATAAAGCATCATAAAAAAAAAGGAAGTGGTTAAAAAGTCATGTTTTTAGAAAGAACCTCGACCGCGGCTGAATTTTTATGCCCAGATGCTCAGGGCTGAAATGGAGCATAATTTTCCATAGCCAAGCTTTGAAATTAGAGATAGATTGCAATTTTGCTGGGTTTAGGGTTAGGGTTTATCCCAGCCCAAACATTCTGCTACATATTTGCTTCATTTTCAGGCAACAGATTCTGCTCCTTCTTTTAATGCGAATGCAGTCAGAACCTGATTTTCAGTATTTAAAAATGTTTGTTATTTCTTTGTTTTTCTCCCAAAACAAAAATTTTAAAAGGTATTTCTCTCTCGTTTTGATACTTTTTATATGGGGGGGGGAGTAGGGGCGCTCCAGAGTTCTATGCCTACAGCCACATGAGATGGAAATCCAGCCCATCTCCTCGTACACTGATCTTGTAAACCGCTGCAGAATCTGCGGAGCTGTATCAAAAAACAATAATAAGAATTTAAAAAATAATTTAAAGCAGGACACAGCTCCTGCAATCTGGAGGCGCTCATCCCGCCCCCCCCCGATTCCATTTTTTTTTTTTGAACAGACAAATAACCCACCGCCCAGAGATTAGGAGTCACACGCAGGGAGGAAAGAGACTATTGTAGCATATGGGGAAATTGATATGACTCACATTATGTGGCCAAGACTGTCCTACATCAGATCCCAGTGGGATTTTCTTTAATGTTATTGTCCTTTTTTTAGACACTTTATATTCCTTAGCGGGCCTGTGCCGCGGATGGAAAGCGTTCCTGGAGACATCACAAAATGAAAACAAGAACGTTTATCGGAAACAAAATATCCCATTGTATTCCAGGTCGGAAGTCTCAGGTCGTTTTCTAACGCAGAGAGTCTACGTGAAATGAAAGTCAAGATCAGAAAACTAAAGGGTTAAAGAGCCGAGCCAAGAACAGAGGAAACGAAATGTCTTTTTTATTTAAAGGGATATTCGTATGAAAAACAGATTGGGCAGATCCTGCAGACTATAAATAAAATCGTGCAATCAAGCTTGGGTTAGAAATAAAAGAATCTTAAGTGTAGGTACCCAAAAGACAATTCTTCCCATTAATGTCTAAACAAACCACTTCGAAAACTAAAATCATGGGAATTACACTTTAAAGCAATTGGCAACTAAATAGTAAACCAATGCACTAAGACCACATAGAGTGTTTATCGGTAAGATTAATATATTTGCAGCATTTAGCATTAAGAATTGTACCAATGCACTCACACAGCGTAATCGGTAATGTTTATTTATTTATTTATAAAGGATTTTACCAGGAAGGGTACATTGAGATTTCTCTCGTTTTCAAGTATGTCCTGGGTTCAAGAACATTGAAGTGTTACAGTTACAGAAATACAAAGTAATACAATGCAAGATATTAAAAAAAACAACACAAATATACAGATTAACAGAAAATAAATATGTAGGAAATATAGTCACTAGGTTACATGTTTACAGGTGCATTCTGTATTGAGGTATGTTAGTAAGGAGCTTTTGAATGACTTAAGACTGGGGGAAGATTTGTTGGTGTCTGGGAGGTTATTCCATAATTGTGGTGCTCTGTAGGAAAATGAGGACCTGTCTTTTTGTATTGTGGTATTGCAAGTAAGGTGCTATTCCTGGATCGGAGGTTATAGGATGAGGGAGCTGCTGGGGGAAGCAGTCTATTCAGGTAGGGTGGCAGCTTCCCAGAAATGCTCTTAAACACCAGGCTGGAAAGGTGAATGGTGCTGTAGTTACATTGTAGCGCAAAGCGGCAGAATGAGTTATACAATGTAGTAAGTTTATGAAGGTGTGGTTGCGGGGCGGCTGCATACACTACATCTCCATAATCAATAGCCGGCATAAGCATTTGCTGTACAATCTGCTTTCTTACCGCGGGACTCAGGCAGGATTTGTTTCTGTACAGGGCACCTAGTTTGGGGTATAGTTTAGATGAGAGTTTTTCGATGTGGGGGCCAAAGGATAGATTAGGGTCCAACCACATACCTAGATATGTGAGAGAAGTGACTGCGGTCAGCGTGCCATTTGATTTTGTCCTGACACATAGATGGGGATTTTGCAATTTGTGTAGTTTAGGTTTTGTTCCAAAGAGCATTGTTACAGTTTTGTCAGTATTTTAAAAAAGTTTGTTGTTTTTGATCCACTTTTCTACCTCTGTGAATTGTTCTTGCAGCACGGCCTCCAGCTGCGGGAGAGTTGGTTTGCTGGTATAGATCACAGTGTCATCTGCGTACATGTGTACAGTTGAGGCTTTGCAGACGTTGGGCAGATCATTTATGAATATTGTGAATAGCAGGGGGCCTAGTATTGAGCCTTGGGGTACACCGCAAGTGACTGGGAGCGGGAGGGAGGAGCTGCCAGAAATTGACACATATTGTGATCGGTCGGATACATATGATTTAAACCGGGTTAGCGAAAAATGTGCTTGTAAAGGTATCTTTGCAGTATTTGGCAATAAAATTCGTACCAGTGCACTCACACAGCATGAATAGTTGTAAGCTTATAGAGGTATCTTTGCTTGTCTGTTACCACTCCGCTCGTAAATGGTCGCACTCCTGGTACACCCGCCGCCACAGGACCACCAAAAGAAGTCGAATCTAATAAAAAAGCGAATTTATTCGTAACACAGCATACAGTATTCCAATTAAATTACCTATCCATTTAAAACCTGTCATTGTGAAAGCTGAACAATTATTGCAGTGTACTGGGACACTATGATCCAATTTTCCTCTTCTTATGTTCCCTAGATGTTCCAGTACCCGCACTTTGAGCATCCTGGTGGTTCGCCCTACATATTGTACCCCACAGGGGCATTGTAGCAAATAAATGACTCCACTGCTATTGCAATTAATAAATTGCTTAACACTGTACCAGAGGTCAAGTCCTGGGAAAAAAGTGAGGGAACTCACCCACAAATTCCACAACCCCCATTACCTTAAGAAAATATATATATACATCACGAGTATAGCAGTGCGTGCCGGTGATACCATTTTTATTGGGTTAACTTTACATTTAAAAGACAAACTTTCAAGAGTGTAAACTGGAAACTATACTGATCAGTGAAAGGTATCACTACGTACAGGTATACTCGTGATTGTGGCAACTGGACTAACGCATTTTATATATAATGTGCTCTGATCTTCATCTAAGTCACAACAATTTGAAAAACACAGTCTGCTTAAAATAATACAACACAAACATTATATGTTTTCATGTTTTTACTGAACAGAACATGTAAACATTCACAGTGCAGGGTGGAAAAAGTATGTGCACCTTTGGACTTAATAACTATAGAACACCTGCTGAATAAAGGTCGAGAAGTAGGGATTATTAATGAAGAAGAACTGAAATACCTTCTTAACGAAAACTGTAGAGTAGCTATTTTCTATTTTTTGCCAAAATTACATAAAAATATCCAACCCCCCCTTGGAAGACCTATAATAAGTGGGATAAATTCCCTCACTTGTAATTTATCCGAATATATAGATAGGTACCTACAGCCTTTAGTGCAAACTACCCAATCTTATATTAGAGATACCAGTCACATCTTAGAGGAATTACAAAAAATTGAATGGAAAGATAATCTCGTGATGGCTACTATTGATGTGGTTTCGTTATATATGTCTATTCCCCATCTGAGAGGTATTCAAGAGGTTTCTTCTAGTTTAAGAGAGAAGAGTCAATTACTGGACAATCAGGTTACCTTTTTGTCCGATGCTATGTTGTTCGTGTTGACACACAATTATTTTTGTTTTGAGAATACCTTTTACTTACAGTCTTGTGGTACCACCATGGGGACGAGGTTTGCCCCTGGTTACGCCAACCTTTACATGGATAGATGGGAACATCGACACTTGTGGTCTGGCGTGGCCGGGGGCGATCTCGTCCTCTGGCGGAGATTTATTGATGATGTCATCCTCATTTGGCAGGGAGATCTTGAAGCATTGAAGACTTTTATTCATTCTTTGAGTGTCAATGATTTCAATTTATCATTTACCTCAAGGATTGAAAAGGATAGTATTGATTTCTTAGACCTTACCTTATATATAAAAAATGGGAAACTTGAGACTAAGACATTTTTTTAAAGAAACTAGTGTTAACACTGCAATAGATAGGAAGAGTTCTCATGCAGCCCAATGGCTGGACAATGTTCCTAAAAGCCAAATTATAAGGGTAAAGAGAAATTGCTCAGAAGATATTGAATTTGATTGTCAAGCGAAGTTAATCTACAATAGATATCGACAGAAGGGTTATAAAAAAGATAAACTTAAGAGAGATTTGGAAATGATAAGGTGTAGAAATAGAATTGATCTACTTAGTAATAAAAAAATAAAAAATAAGATAGTTGATAGAAATAAATTTGATTACGCCTTTATCACACAGTTTAATCCACATGCAGGTGAATTGAGAAAGATTTTAAATAAACACTGGTCCATTCTACAAGCGGACCCTGTATTGAAAAATGTTATTCCCAAGTCCCCCGTAGTTATCTTTAAGAAAGCACAGAATTTGAAAAACCATCTTGCTCCTAGCTTATTGTTTGTTTGCAAAGGATTTTACCAGGAAGGATACATTGAGATTTCTCTCGTTTTCAAGTATGTCCTGGGTTCAAGAACATTGAGTGGTTACAGTTGTTACAGAAATACAAAGTAATAAAATGCAAACTATTAAAAACAAAACACAAAAATACAGATTAACACATCATGGGAAGGGCTAGAACCTTGGATTAATTAGGGTGATTTGCAAAGTGGAAGCAGCTGGAAAGTAAGCTACAAATTTCAGACCAGCACTGGGTGGGTGGGTGGATGGGGAGGGCGGGTGGGATAGCAGAGTCCAGTAGCAGGCTCTGTGGCTGAGGGGGATGTGAGTGTGTTGCCGGGTTGTGGAAGAAAGAATTTGCAGAGTCAGATCGTGTGGGCTGTATAGAGTAAATTTGTTGACGACCTGGAAAGGGGGAGGGGCAGCCTTATGGGAGCATGGGTTTAACAAAGCAGAAAATACATTTAGCAAGAAAAAACAAACAGCCAAATAATAATAGATAGATGCAAGCATAAAATATTAACAGTACGATTAAAGTCAAAATTGGGGGGGGGGCGTGGCTTGCGCGCCGAGAGTAATGGCCGCCTGAACCCGGAGCTCCGCCGAGTTGATCCGCTCACCTTCCTCCACACCCCGTCCACAGAGAGATGGGTAAGCCCCGCAGACCGCCAACCACTCCAGGCCCCTCCGAGACCGCCGGGGACCTGCCAGCGAGCTCCATCCGGCAGTTTTTAATGCCGATCCCGGACACTGTACAGGCGCCAATGCGGGACAAAATGGCGGCGACCCCTGCATCCTCAGCCCCCAGCTCTCCCACGTGCTCAACAGGCCCATGGGACTTGCCGCCGGAGCTTCACCACCTCCTCAGCTCCCTACCCACCAAGGCAGACCTGGCAGCGTCGACATCAGGCCTCCAGGACTCCCTCCTCACAGAAATCAGGGGCCTGCGCAAGGAGCTCGGCAGCTTGCAACATCGGGTACAACACGTGGAGACAACACAGGCCCCCCAATCTGAAACCCTGACGACCCACACCACCTCACTGCAATCACAACATCAAATTTTGCAGACTATGGCACGTCACTTGGAAGACCTAGAAAATAGAGGACGCCGAAATAACATACGGGTGAGAGGCCTCCCTGAACTAGAGCAATCCCCGTCAGACCTGAAGCGCACCTTACTTCGCTTATTTAATGGTCTAATACAACGAAGCCCTGACACTGAGATCGAATTTGAACGCATCCACAGAGCTTTACGCCCTAAAGGTCCTCCCAGATGCACCACCGAGAGACGTGGTCTGTTGTCTTTTGAGACACGCTGTCAAAGAGGAAATTATGGAAGCAGCCAGACAATCTCGCACTGTAATATTCGAAGACGCAAGCATCTCCTTATTTCAAGACCTGTCACCAGCGACCCTGCAATCTAGACGCCTTCTGCGCCCCCTCACGGCAGCTCTTCAGGAACGGCGCATCGCTTACAAGTGGCTATTCCCATTCGGCATACAGGTCCGCACCGACGCTGGCCCTGCAACCTTACGCTCTGAACTTGACCTTCCAGACTTTCTGGAAGCCCTTGCCTTACCTAAAGGCATAATATCTGCGTGGCCGGACCTGACACACATGTACGCCCCGTCAGTCGGAGCACCCTCACGACCCCAGAGGCCTCGTCGTCGCCGATACTCATCGACTCGGACTTTGGCGCCCTCTGACTCTCAAGACGGATGACCTTCATCTAGCCGATTGCTCTCGGTAGTTGCTTGCTCCTACCACTGAGACAGTGCCTTTGTATAGAACAGTGTGACACGCACCTGTCCCCACGTCCCGTGGTAGTGCTTTGTCCCACTTTAGGCACATACTCCTTGTTTCCCCGACCCCTCCCCCTCCCATTGACGCATACCTACCCCCCTTATTGGTACTATGGCTACAGCACCCAGACCCATCAAAGTCCTCACGATTAAAGCTAGGGGTTTGAACATACCAGAAAAAAGGCATGTGCCCAGCAAAAAAAAAAAAAGAGACGAGCAGCTATGGCTGCCAGTCACTAATAATATATGGGGGACCGCTCTCTAGACCCCCTGCCGCACTCACTCATGGGCATTGGGTGGAGATATGGTCCATGGTGTATGGACATACAATGCTGGAGGAGTGTAACATCCATGGAAATTTAATGGATGGCTAGTAAAATACTGGGGACATGCCGATACCCCCTCCCTTAGGATGCAGAACCCCTGCGAGTGGCTAGAGGTCCCCTAGCCATCCACTAAGAATAAAATGACCTACCCAACTCACCCATAATAATGCTGACGGGGCCGATATTTAAAGGGACGCTGTACTGAAAAGTAGAGTGTCTTTTTCTTTACCTTAAATAATTGGGCAGATTCTGCCTATTTTTTGTTTGGGTGAATTTACTCCCCTTTCCCCCTCGCGTGCTCCTCCTCCTCTTCTGCTCAGGAACTCCCAAACCTGGTAGTTCCTGAAGCTTTTCCGCACAATTTGCACTCCTATTAGAGATGAGAATTCATTTCGGAAGAGTTCGGAACGAAATTTGATAATTAAAATCCGGAAGTACTTCCGAATAACGAATCGATACGAATACGAAACGAAAACGAAACGATATGATACGAAACTAAACGAAATGGTATACAAATGGTATAACAAATTTATTTCGTTTTACACTGTCATCATAAAAGAAAAATTTGAATAATTGATATCAACTATCGAATTTGAAATGAACTATCAAATGGATATCAACTATCGAATTCGATTCAATATAAATCCGATACGATACAAATCAATCCGAAATGAAACGAAATACGAAACTAAATTAGTTGCGAAATTCCGAAAACAAAATGATTTAAAAACGTAACGAAACGAAACTAAACGAAACAAATTTTTCAGCCATGCACATCCCTAACTCCTATACAATTTGCGTAGCATAGGAACCGTAAAGTGTGCAGCGCAACGGGACTTTCGAACTTTACACACGCAAGTTCCGTAACACAGAACGATGGATCGGAGCCGCACGAGCATGCACAGATCTGATCCATCGCTGCCTCTCTGAGAAAGCTTGCTACAGCGATTGGACTCAGAGGGTGACGTCGGCCGCTCTCTGTGTGTGACCTCACTAGTGACCGATCTGATGACCAGCAGCCAGGAAATTCAAAATCCTGGCTGCTAGTGGTGCTGGATGGGTTGGTCCATTTCACCCTACTTTTGAACCAGTTCGGCTGGGCTTGGGGAGAGACGGGGGGCAATCCTCACATCCTGAGCACTTCAAAAAGATAAAGTAGTCAGGATGTGTAGATTGTTCCTTTTACTTTTGTTTTTGAGTCTTTTTTCACATGAGAAAAACCAAGCAAAAATCCATAATAAAAAAACGCGACACTACTGAAAACATAAATAAAGACCCGGAACGTGATTAATGAGCCACAAGACGATTCCATCATGCGGTGGTTGGGCTAATTAGTTACTTAATTCATGCGGCTTGGCAATTCATCCAAAAACTCAAATTACGGTTCGTCGGAAATGCACATGGCCGAGGAGAAAGTGGTTTTCTTGCTCTTTCTTCCATAAGAAGGAAAAGAGAAGTGAATACATTACAAAACTCACAGCTCATGTGGATGAAAATCACTTTCTTACATCATTAGGTTTGGCCTAAAGCCAACAGTTTCCAACTGTCGTAGGATTTATTTATTTATTTATTTATTTATAAAGGATTTTACCAGGAAGGATACATTGAGATTTCTCTCGTTTTCAAGTATGTCCTGGGTTTGAGAACATTGAAGTGTTACAGTAACAGAAATACAAAGTAATACAATGCAAGATATTAACAACACAAATATACAGATTAACAGAAAATCAATATGTAAGAAATAGTCATTATGTTACATGTTTACAGGTGCATTCTGTATTGAGGTATGTTAGTAAGGAGCTCTTGAGTGACTTAAGACTGGTGGAAGATTTGATGGTGTCTCGGAGGTTATTCCATAATTGTGGTGCTCTGTAAGAAAATGAGGATCGAGCCGCTGTCTTTTTGTATTGTGGTATTGCAAGTAAGGTGCTGGTCCTGGATCGGAGGTTATAGGATGAGGGAGCTGCTGGGGGAAGCAGTCTATTCAGGTAGGGTGGCAGCTTCCCAGAAAAGCTCTTAAACACCAGGCTGGAAAGGTGAATGGTGCGTCTAGATTCCAGCGATGGCCAGTTTAGCTCTTTTAACATGTCACAATGGTGGGTCATGTAGTTACATTGTAGCACAAAGCGGCACAATGAGTTATACAATGTAGTAAGTTTCTGAAGAGCTGTTTGCGGGGCGGCTGCATACACTACATCTCCGTAATCAATAGCTGGCATAAGCATTTGTTGTACAATCTGCTTTCTTACCGCGGGGCTCAGGCAGGATTTGTTTCTGTACAGGGCACCTAGTTTGGGGTAAAGTTTAGATGAGAGTTTTTCGATGTGGGGGCCAAAGGATAGATTAGGGTCCAACCACATACCTAGATATTTGAGAGAAGTGACTGTGGTCAGCGTGCCATTTGATTTTGTCCCCACACATAGATGGGGATTTTGCAATTTGTGTAGTTTAGGTTTTGTTCCAAAGAGCATCGTTACAGTTTTGTCAGCATTTAGAAAAAGTTTGTTGTGTTTGATCCACTTTTCTACCTCTGTGAATTGTTCTTGCAGCACGGCCTCCAGCTGCGGGAGATTTGGTTTGCTGGTATAGATTACAGTGTCGTCTGCGTACATATGTACAGTTGAGGCTTTGCTGGTATAGATTACAGTGTCGTCTGCGTACATGTGTACAGTTGAGGCTTTGCAGACTTTGGGCAGATCATTTATGAATATTGTGAATAGCAGGGGGCCTAGTATTGAGCCTTGGGGTACAGCGCAAGTGACTGGGAGGGGGAGGGAGGAGCTGCCAGAAATTGACACATATTGTGATCGGTTGGATACATATGATTGAAACCAGGTTAACGTGCGATCACCAATGCCAGAGTTTTTAAGTTTTTCTAACAAGATGCCATGGTCTACTGTGTCAAAGGCCTTGGCAAAATCAAGGAAGATGCTCCAGTTAGGTTTCCTTGTTCCATCCCAGCCTGGATATCATTACAGACTTTTAAAAGGGCGGTTGTAGTTGAGTGATTTGGACGAAAGCCTGATTGATCTGGGGTTAAGTAGTTCCAATATTGATAATAATCACGTAATTGTGTGTACATGCATTTTTCCAAAATTTTTGACATTACAGGGAGCAACGATATCGGACGGTAGTTGGATACCAAAGTACTGTCACCACTTTTCATTAGGCTGATTCCATGCGTTTGGTTTGTGATGTCTTCACCTGATGTGTTTCACCTTAAAGTGATTTCCGAAGGCTGTTGGAAAATGGACACAAGTTGCACAGTTTAGGAAAGAACCATGAAACAATGGTTTGGCCCTTCTTAATGTACCAGTCCAAGCATAACACTTGGCCGAACCAGGAATCCCAAGGCAAGTGCTTGGGTTGTCCCATATATCATTGAATATAGGTGGCAGCCATCAGCATCTCTCTGTTCATGATTTATATGGCATCTTTTCCACCAGTCCTTAAGGTGGTTGGGCTTAGAATGTGCTAGAGCCCGGGCAGGGCCGGTGCAAGGATTTTTGACTACACAGGCGAAGGTGCATTTTACCGCCCCCCCCCCCACTCCATCTGTGCCAGTCAAAATCTCCTCATAGAGATGTATAATATCAATACAAATCTGGGGAACCTGTAGATACCAAAAGTTGGTCTTGCAAGGAAAACCACTAGCAATGTCGATAGGGACACACCCTAAACCACACGTTAGTTACAACATTAATAAAGCGCCAACAAGTTCCGTAGCGCTGTACAATGGACAGATTACTGTGAGTGTTATTGTTGTGGAGCTCATACACACCGCACATTACTGTATCACAGAGCTCCACAACAGTAACACTCACGCTCATACACAACGCACATTACTGTGAGTTTTATTGCTGTGGAGCGCTGATACGCTCATACACACTGCACATTACAGTGAATTTTATTGCTGTGGAGCTCTGTGATACGCTCATACACACTGCACATTGCTGTCAGTGTTATTGTTGTGGAGCTCGGTGATACGCTCATACACACTGCACATTGCTGTCAGTGTTATTGTTGTGGAGCTCGGTGATACAGTAATGTGCGGTGTGTTTGAGTGTATCACCGAGCTCCACAACAATAACACTGACAGCAATGTGCAGTGTGTATGAGCGTATCACAGAGCTCCACAGCAATAAAACTCACTGTAATGTGCAGTGTGTATGAGCGTATCAGCGCTCCACAGGAATAAAACTCAGTAATGTACAGTGTATGTAAATTTTAATGTGTACAGTGTATATATCTATGATGTGTACATATGTATGTAATAATGTGTGTATGTGTATAGGCACAAACAATAAAAAACAGACATATATATATATATATATATACAGCTCTATATATGATGCTCCACACTTACATAATCACACTGGGTCATTTATCGGTGCAGCAGGGGTGACTAAATCCAGAACGTTGCTTGGATCCCTGGCCTTGAAGAGTTAAAATGGAGAAACTATTCTCCTTCACAGCAGGGGCCGTGCTTTATCTGGATTTTTTTTTTAAATCCCTCACCATATCACATCCTGCATCTCCTTGCAGAGACACTGTGTGAGGAGGGGGGGGGGGGTAATAAAACCGAGATCTCCTGTCAGCTCAGCTGCAGAAGAGAAAGCCCTGCAGGGGAGGGATCCAGGCTGGGGCAGCAACAAGGCATCTCACCGGTCCTCGTAGTCTGGTGGGATGGGATATGAGTGGCCACTGATTGGAGCTCTTCTCTTCTCCTGCATGGCGGCAGCAGCAGCAGCATGCTGAACAGACACAAAGGAAGCCTTGCCCTGGTCCTCTTCCCGCGGCTCTCTGCACCTCCTCCGGAGCACTGTGTCACGTGACTGATCACAGAGCCCGGAAGAAGCTGAGTGCGGCTGCTCCATTCTCTCTCACTGAGGGATATGGAGCAGCAAAGTCATAAAGCCCCCTGCCTCAGCATCATCAAAGGGGACCAGAGTCTGCTGCAAACCTGGAGGAGCAAGAAGGGCGCAGCACCGGGCAGGTAATTTGAAACTTCAAATCCCCATCAAAAGTAGTGGCTGAAGATATGAATTTGTGCGCCCCCTCCTGGTCTGACATGGTAAGGCGGCCGCCTGTACCGCCTTACACTAGCGCCGGCTCTGAGCCCAGGTCCCAAGACGAGAGCAAAGAGACAGGGGTTAAGAACAAGACAGGACAGACAATAATGCATAGTGAAGAACAAGCCAAGTCAGTACTCAGGAGTCAGATCTGGAATAGTCGAGGCAAGCCGGGACAGTAGGCTGGAGGCTAAATCAAGAATGATCATTGAAAGCTGGGCAGATACACAGGAATCTAGATCAAGAATGATCATTGAAACCCGAGTCAATACACAGGAATCTAGATCAAGAATGATCATTGAAACCCGAGTCAATACGCTTAAATCTAGATCAAGAATGATCATTGAAATCCAAGTCGATACACAGGAATCTAGATCAAGAATGATCATTGAAAGCTGGGCAGATACACAGGATTTAGATCAAGAATGATCATTGAAAGCCGGGTCGATATACAGGATCTAGATCAAGAATGATCATTGAAAGCCGGGTCGATATACAGGATCTAGATCAAGAATGATCATTGAAAGCCGGGTCGATATACAGGATCTAGATCAAGAATGATCATTGAAAGCCGGGTTGATACATTGGAATCTAGATTAGGAAGGGTCAGTGAAAGCCAGGTCGTTACTTGGGAAAGTATTAGTAATACAAAAACCAACCCACTGAAAGGCTGTTAATGAACCACACCAGGGCAATGATCCTGACTCCGGGAGAGTTTATAAAGGTGTACTAGTCCCCGCTTATGCTGGCGTCATCTTATGGCATCCATTTATGCCAGCGTCATCTTTTGGTGCCAGTACGTGCTCGTACGGAGCAACAAGGTGATGCTGGTGCATCATCGTCATGACGCTCGTGATTGCTGCAAGCTAACATATTGAACGATCATACTGCGTCAGAATAGCTAATTGAATCGTGATAGATGAGGCTTGTATTATTATTATTATCATCATTTATATAGCACCAACAGTTTCCGCAGCGCTTTACAATAACCAAAGGAAACAAGACACAAATAAACAAACATAGGAACAGAAACAAGAGGTGTAGAGGGCCCTGCTCATAGGAGTTTATAATCTAGAGGGATTGGGGTGGAGGAAGCCCAGGGGAGTTTTATTGGTAGTCAGGATCACTAGCGCCGGTGGTCCAGGAGTGGTGGGGCCATGGAAGTGATGTGTGAGCAGGTGAGTTGAGGGTCGAGTTGCATCAGTGATGTGGTATGCTAATCTGAAGAAATGGGTTTTGAGGGATTTCTTGAAGACCTGAAGATCAGGAGAGAGTTTGATAGGGCGAGGCAAGTCATTCCACAGGACCGGAGCTGCCCTTGAGAAGTCTTGGAGGCGAGAGTTGGCCGTTTGCCTGTAGACAGAGGACCAGGGTACCACCAGTCCCTCCAGGATTGATGCGAGGATGAAAATCAGCAGAAAGGGAACAACTGCAACAACTTGGGGCATGTCTCTGGTGGCGGATTGAGACATGGATGGAGTAGATGCTAGGGTAGGCTATAAAGAAGCCCCCGAAAAAGACAGATGTATGTGTAACATCCTGTCATTGACCCTTGCCGTACCAACTGTGGGCTAAATTACATTCTCCACGCTGAAATGGTGGCGCTAGGGAGGAAAAACTGCGTCCGCAGTTTTCCCCCTAGCGCCCCCATTTTACCGTGGAATTACAATGCAGGTGCTAAAAAAGCTGCCTACATTGTTACCGGTTGCAAAGCGCTGAGCGCCGACGCAAGCATCCACTCGATGGAGTCCATAGGACTCCATTGAGCCAGACGCCGGCGGTCACATGACCTGCGGCCTGTCGGCGTAGTGATACACGGGGGGGGGGGGCCTGAGGAACTTTTTCAGGTATAGGTGATGTGTCGGCTGTCAGATCAGCCAATCACTCTGAGGACACATAAAGTGATACTATGCATGGTTTCCTCTTTCTCATCTTTCTCTGGATGTTTTATGCTACAACTAATGTGTCTGTGTGTGACAGTATGTCATGAAATTGTGAAAAAAAGAGGTGATAATAGAGTAAGTGTCGATTTCCCTGCTGGCAGGAACACACTTCATGCCGATTACCATGTCATTAGAGGAGGTTTGCATGTGAACATTTTGCCCAGAGCCATTGCGAAGTCTAGCTTTATTGTAATAAGTAGCAATATATATGACATGTGCGCCTGTCATGGCATGGGATATAGTGTCACTTTTTGAGAAAAATAAAATTAATAAATAATTAAAAAGATATTCCATTAACCCTTTCGCTGCTGAGGCATTTCACCTGTGATGAGGTAATTTTTACCGGTTTCGCTCATCATGTTTAACCGCGTTTTGAAGCGACTTTTTATTATATGACCCAGACATATTATATATCATTATTTCCGGCAGACTCGGCAGATTCATAATATATCATTATTATATGTATACGTCATGTCCTGTCTGTATATTATAACAGAAAATGCAATAAAATTAGAATTCTCAATAATTTACAACGTGTAAAGTGTTTTTTTTCACATTTTAACATGCGAGAGTTTGCGGTTATATTTTCTATGGGTTGCGCTTGTTAAAAAAATTAGAAATGGTGACTCGTTACATATTTTTTGGGGGAAAATTATGCGATTTTTAACAAACGCATCCCATACAAAAATCGTTAGTGCAGCATCATTGTTCACATTATAATTGAAATGGGAACAATATTGCTGCATTAAGAAAACAAAAAAAAACTTGTTTATTTATTTATTTATTTTTTTAAATATATTTTTTTAGTTTGATTTTTTTTTTATTACCTTTTACATGGTCATGTTTGATATTGTTGGAAAGGCCATGCTCTGACCGATCCAACAATTCCAGACTTGAACCCCTAGTTGCCACGGATCGGGAGATAGGGGGTTCCAATGAACCCCCTATCTCCACCATTGATGGCAGCTAGGGGTTAACTCCAGGACTGACGTCAACGCGCTATGCACGATGACGCCAGTCATCAGGGGGAGTTCCTGGAAGCTTGGCCGACATCCAAGATGTCGGCCAGCTCCGGGAGAGGATCACGATCCGGTGCTTTTCAGCTCCTCCCTTTTCCCTTCCAGGCACCTCCTCCGTACTCACGGGGGGCGCCTGAAATAGATGTCATTACGCCAGCGTGATGACATCTATTGTCTTTAACGGGGTCCCGGAGTGCCGGGCTGACATCCAAGATGTCAGCCCGCACCGGGGAGGCTCAGCAATCGGTCGGAATTCCGGCTTGCAAATAGAAGAATTACCTCGACATTACAGTAGGGATGGTCTGCCGGTTCGATTCGAACATGAGTTTGAATCGAACATTGGCTGTTCGAAAGTTCGGCAAATTTTGAACTTTTTGCGATGTTCGTGAAAAGTTCGACCGGTAGTGAAACGCTGTTTGCAAAAAAACTACTGAACAAAAAAGTCTGGAATTTACATATAAGATCCAATGAATGATAATAAAAAGGTCCGTTACAGAAAAATGAAAAAACGAAAAAAAAATTGCAAAAAAAATTCCAAGAAATGCCTAAAATATCCTAAAAAAACTCTATAAGTAAAGAGACTCTTTACTGCAGAATATAATAATAAACGATTTATTAGATATTGAATTAAAACAGGAATATTTTTAACACTGAAACCTATGGGATTCGCCTGAATAAATCTGCTGCATGAAGCCACTGAATGGCAGGGCATTTCGGCATCTTTTCACTGCTGGTTTGTGTTCTCTGAATAGACGAAGCATTGCTTCTTTATGGGGATTCACTGCCGTCGAACAGGCACCGAACAGGCACTGTATGTGCAGGCAATTCGCCAGGATTTGGCGAACTGCCTGCTCTCTGAATAGCCGAATGGCCAGGAAAGGTAACCGTACGCTGAATTTCACTGTTCGGTTACCTTTCTCCAGCAATTCGGATCTCTTTAAATAACCCTGTTAGAGTCTCGGTGTCGTGCCCACCGACTAAGACACCATTTTTCTGCACTTGAATGTGACAGGTGCATATCATTTCAATATTTAACTGCAGGGTCCTCCCTGCACTCTTCTACAATACCTCAGAGGGTTACGGTGTGAAGGCACTAGCTGGCACTAAAGGCCCAATATTTGGGTGCACTGACCCGTGTACCGGATGCATACAGGGCAGCCATCAGAAATGATGGGGCCCCTTACTGAACCTCACGATGGGGACCCCCGTAAACTTCCTCAACCCGTAACAGCTTTTCGCCCCTTCCAAAACAAAAAAAAGGACATAACACAGTTCCACAGCAATAAAACTCACAGTAATGTGTGGTGTGTATGAGCGTATCTGTCACTTCTGGGGCTCAGAGGGGGCCCCGGCACCCAGCGGCGCCATCGACAAGCCGGGTGCCAGGAGTTATGCCAGCTTCCGGAGCTCGCAGGGCTGACCATGAGGCGGGGCGCGGCATGATGACGCGCTCCCGCCGGGTTTAAATACAGACAGCGCGATCCTGCTCATCGCCCTGTCGTGGAGTTTGTTGAGTGTTTCCTGGCGATTCACTACTTGGTTGTTTTTTCAGTCTCCGTTGTTACCCGGCTTGTATGAGAACCACGCCCGTGTACCTGTCTTTGGCTATGCCTTGACCACTCTAACTCTGATCGATTTTTGGTTTATATGATAGATACCCCTTGTGTACCGTTTTTGCTATCCCTGACCACTCTAACACTGATCGATTTGGGCTTGTGTTAGAATCACTCCTTGTATACCATCTGGCCTATTTCAGGTATACCCTGTCCTGTGTGTTGGCCAAACATTTCCCACTCGTTGGTCAAACATTTCCCACTCGTTGCTGGTCAAACATTTCCCACTCGTTGTTGGTCAAACATTTCCCATGGCTTCAAATCGTATTTAAGCATGAGCAAAAGCGGTAAAAATTAGCTCAGCACTCAGCAGTGAAAGGGTTAAAAATGTTTTTTGTTTTTTTTAAATGTCATTGTTTCCTGTCCCAAGGGCAGTCCTGGACCCCATACACCTTTTATGGCCAATATCTTGCATATATGCCCTCTTGGAGGGGACCTTAATTTTCGAACGTTCGAGCCCCATTGACTTGCATTACGTTCAAGTTCGAATTCGAACTTTTCGGCCGTTTGGGTGTTCGAGTTCGAACCGAACACAGGGGTGTTCGGCCCATCCCTACTCGACATAGCAGATAGATACGGTGAAATTCACCGTCCGGTGCACCCAGGACATACTTGAAATGAGAGAAATCTCGATGTATCCTTCCTGGTAAAATCCTTTATAAATAAATAAATAAATAATTTCGGTGGCAGATTCGGACGTTAGTAAATCACCCCTTGTGGTTTTCGGCAGAGAGGAAGTGAATAAGTCAGTAAGTATTTTTTCTCAAGCCGATTCTTCCGCGCCGTGTCATTGCACGATGAATAATCGCCGTTTCCTTTCCGTGATGCTTAACATTCTTGTCCGTTTGTCTGACCTGTAATTATTTTACCCTCTCGCTTTGCATAACACACGCGTGTACACAAACCCATCGCCATTCCCAGAGCGCTGTTAGATTAGTTGTCACGGAAACGCTGGGGGGGGGGTGTCCGTAGCCTCTCTGTGGTCCCGAAGCCTTTTTACAAATATTGACTTGACGGCATGACAAACCTCGGGAGCTTCACCCCAAAGGGATTATGGTTCCCATGCGCACAGATACAGTGATACAATGTATCATACTTACACTGCAAATAAATAAACTGATGTGGCTTAACCCCTTCACTGCCAAGCGACTTTTGCTGACAAAATATTACTGGAACATTTATTTAAAACATGGGATGCTTAACCCTTTCACCACCAGAGTTGAGTTAACTCGATTTTGCATTGTAGTACATCGAAAAGCTATCACTAGCATAACAATAACCCGTTTGCATGTTTTTTTGAGGCAGGGTTATTGTGCCCCCTCTGGAGAAATGAAATTAATTGTGGGAATTAACTCCTGTCCCTCTGTAATACAGTAAAATTAGCTGCACACCGCAGCTCCACACCTCACTGTAACAAAATGTTCAACTAACGTTACCGCAGAATTACAGCATCCAGGGATTTCTCAGAATACAGGGAGAGCTGTGGGGTCAGTCACTGCTGTGCAGGGATAAGATTCAGGGGATGAGTGTAAATCCCTGTACAGTGCAGATACAAGGTGTTGCTGTAATTGCCATACACAGGCATTATGCAGCACATACAGATACAAGGTGTTGCTGTAATTGCCATACACAGGCATTATGCAGCACGTACAGATACAAGGTGTTGCTGTAATTGCCATACACAGGCATTATGCAGCACATACAGATACAAGGTGTTGCTGTAATTGCCATACACAGGCATTATGCAGCACATACAGATACAAGGTGTTGCTGTAATTGCCATACACAGGCATTATGCAGCACATACAGATACAAGGTGTTCCTGTAATTGCCACACACAGGCATTATGCAGCACATACAGATACAAGGTGTTGCTGTAATTGCCACACACAGGCATTATGCAGCACATAAAGATACAAGGTGTTGCTGTAATTGCCACACACAGGCATTATGCGGCACATACAGATACAATGTGTTGCTGTAATTGCCACACACAGGCATTATGCAGCACATACAGATACAAGGTGTTGCTGTAATTGCCACACACAGGCATTATGCGGCACATACAGATACAAGGTGTTGCTGTAATTGCCACACACAGGCATTATGCAGCACATACAGATACAAGGTGTTGCTGTAATTGCCATACACAGGCATTATGCAGCACACACAGATACAATGTGTTGCTGTAATTGCCACACACAGGCATTATGCAGCACATACAGATACTGCATTGCTAATAATCTCATTATGATCACTACAAATCCCCATAAGCAGGAGAGCTCACCATTTTATTATCTGTCTGCAGTACATTTACTGCATCTGCCTGTATGCTGATAATGCAGACCCTATGTAAGCAGGAGATCTCACATTTTATTATTTGTCTGTAGCACATTTACTGCATCTGCCTGTATGCTGATACTGCAGACCCCGTGCAGGCAGCAGATCTCACCATTTTAATATCTACATGCAGCACATTTTCTGCATCTGCCTGTATGCTGATAATGCAAACCCCGTGTAAGCAGGAGATTTCACCATTTTATTATCCGTCTGCAGCAGATTTACTGACACAAAGGCCATTTCTGCCTGTATGCTGATAATGCAGACTCCGATCGACATTGTGCCAGATAAGGGACGCCATCTACAGTTTAGAATCTTTCATGCTAGTAAAGTTTCCGTAAAGGATAAACCAAATGCATGAAAAGCTAAAAATGAGCAAATTTACATTTTTTAACAATCTCAGGACAACAATCTTTGCGCAGAATTGTTATTTCCCCCAATACTTAAGACAACAGGAAAGATTCATCCTTGATGAACAAGGGCAAACTAATAAGTGAGTCGGGGCTAGTTAAAACTTAACTTTTATTGGTGCCAAAGATAATTCAACTAAATAATAGCGATAAGAGATAAATATATACGTGACTTACCAACAAAATAGCTGATAGTGGAACCCGCCAAACAGCTCACGGCTCTCCTTGACCGCCCAAAAGTTCTTATCTCCATTGGAGACGACAGGAACACACTGCGATGCATTATTGTTATGTTTTGTTCCCAGTGCAAGAAACAGCTGCGGAATAAGAGTCTCAGTTAACAGTAAAAAGTAGTAACAATGATGCCCTGGAAATCACGATTCCCCAAAATTTGAGCAGTTGCCAAACATGCACTCAATGCACATTTGTGTCTCGTCCTGAATGCCTTCCTTATCTTCGCTCTAAGATTACCCTGTTCCATTTCTCTGTTCCTTTCATATTAAAATGGTCTCATTATTGGTTTTCTGGCCAATACTCCTTTACCTGGTTACAGTATTTCTTTTCTAAGCTTTTAACCTCTTCACTACCAAGCGATTTTCCAAAAATCCATTGTCAGAAACCAGATGTTTTTCTGTAAAATCATTTTTAATTAAATATAAAGTAAGACATATTCGAGCTTATACCCATTGTATTTCTTACTGTAAATAACCTATTTTTGTCAGTAGATGGCGCCATCTGCTGCCAAATTGAGTTACAGAGGTTTGAGCGGCTGGTATATTTACTTCTATTTTTCCCTGCATCGGCTGCTGAAAGACCGATATTTCAGAGCTTTCTTCAGCTGATTTTACAGTTTTAGCTCTTTGAACATTATGCCCACAGGGCTAACACTTTGGAGGCACCTTCTGCAGCCCAAAGGCAAACAAAATTTGTTTGCAGCAAATGAATTTCATTTGCTTTTGGGCTGCAGAGTTGCAGATCGAGATATCTCGATATCGGGGCACCGGATGGTGCCTTTGTGTAATGGTTCACGCTGCCGGCGCAAGAGGAGGGGCAGAACTGGCACTGCTCTGCCATAATCCGCAGCATCCCAATGGCTCAGGCCTCTGCTGTTGGCAGTGACCAGGTGCTCCTCATTCACTCCAGAACCCTTTCCATTTAAGCAGGGCACCCCCTTTCCTCCAGTGCTGGTTCATTGTGTGTTTTGTGTTCTCATTTGCCTCTGACCTGCCTGAAGCGATCATCTGTTATTTGTCTCTTGTGTACCAGACCCTCAGCATACCATTGACCTGCTTGATTTCTCCTGTCCATTGACCACAGGTTACCACAGACTACACTCCTGGATCCTCCTCTGGAAACCGTTGTTTACCATAGACTTTGCCAAACTTCCTACGGTGCCAAACCTCCTGGGGTGCCAGGATCCCCTGCGGTGCTAGGATCCCCTGCGGTACCAAGACCTCAGCCGTGCCTACAGACCTACCTAGGGCTGGCCCAAAACATTGTGCTGCCTGGAGCGAAGGATGAAATGCTGCCCCCCCAAAAAAGTGTATCACAGTGCGCCACAGCAATAAAGTTCAAACACTCATACACACCGTACATTAGAATTTTATTGCTGTGGAGCTCTGTGATACAGTAATGTGAGGTGTGTATAACTGAGCCCAGCGTCACATGCCCAGCGTCACATACCCAGCAGTGCCCAGTGTCACATACCCAGCAGAGCCCAGCATCACATACCCAGCAGAGCCCAGCATCACATACCCAGCAGAGCCCACCGTCACATACCCAGCAGAGCCCAGCGTCACATACCCAGCAGTGCCCAGCATCACATACCCAGCAGAGCCCAGCGTCACATACCCAGCAGTGCCCAGCGTCACATACCCAGCAGTGCCCAGCGTCACATACCCTGCAGAGCCCAGCATCACATACCCAGCAGAGCCCAGCATCACGTACCCAGCAGTGCCCAGCGTCACATACCCAGCAGTGACCAGCATGACATACCCAGCAGAGCCCAGTGTCACATGCCCAACAGAGCCCAGCGTCACATACCCAGCAGTGCTCAGCTTCACATACCCAGCAGTGCCCAGCATCACATACCCAGCAGAGCCCAGCATCACATACCCAGCAGAGCCCAGTGTCACATACCCAGCAGTGCCCAGCTTCACATACCCAGCTTCACATACCCAGCAGAGCCCAGCGTCACATGCCCAGCAGTACCCAGCATCACATACCCAGAAGAACCCAGCGTCACATACCCAGCAGTGCCCAGTGTCACATACCCAGCAGTGCCCACACATGGGTATATTGCCCCAGCTCACATATGGATATATTTGCCCTCATGGATATGTTTGCCCCCAGGCTCACTCATGGATATATTTGCCCCCAGGCTCACACATGGATATATTTGCCCCCAGGCTCACTCATCGATATATTTGCCCTCAGGCTCACACATGGATATATTTGCCCCCGCAAGGCTCACACATGGATATATTTGCCCCCAAGCTCACACATGTATATATTTGCCCCCAGGCTCACACATGTATATATTTGCCCCCAGACTCACTCATGGATATATTTGCCCCCAGGCTCACACATGTGTATATTTTCCCCCAGGCTCACCTCTGCGAAGCCCAGAGGGGCGGATCGTGCGGCCACCGCGTTCCTTCCTTCAACAAGCGGCAGCCTGCATGAGTATCTGCCGCTCGCCTGGGATCCACCCTCCAGCCTGCCGCGATCTCGCGAGATCGCGGAGTTCACGTGATCTTGATCACGGCAGGCTGGAGGATGGATCTCAGGTGAGCGGCAGATACTCATGCAGGCTGCTGCTCGTTGAAGAAATGAACGTGGCGGCCGCACGATCTGCCGCCGTCGCCGTCGTTAAAAAAATAGTTTAGAGCGCAGCAGCGGTGCCGGTGGCTGAAATTTGCCGCCCCCGAATTTCTACTGTTTGGCGCCGCTGCTCCGCACCATTGTCGGGTCGGACCTGGACCTACCTCCAATGCCCACTGTCCCATCTGTCTCGAGTCTTGTGTAAGTGTTTCCCTCTTGTATCAGTATTCTGTATTTTCCCTGTGTCCTAAGTATCCAGCCACAGTATTCAGCCAGTCCTATTTCTCTGCATTGCCTGCTCCTTATTCCTGCTGTGTTTGTATATATCAGCAATAAACAGGACTGTTTATGCACCATATCCTGGCTTCCTCCAATATATCACTGCATCCTGGGCTCGCACCCTCGCCATCCCGTGACACTTTGAAGCCCGAGCTATCTCGATATATGTAGTGAAGGGGTTAAATCTGCAAATATTATTGAAATTGGAAGGTACAGAAAAGAAAAAAAGAAAGTGGGTTCTGCGTGAAAGTAAAACAAACAATGATCCACACACACTGTCCAGAGAAAGTACAAGTGATAATCAATAAACAGTCGGTAAGAAACCAAAACTAACATGTGTGATTTTGCTGATCATAATTAGGAGGTAAAAATGCACACCCTCCGTACTGTACATTTAATTCTCGCAAGTCTGTACCATAAGATTTACACTGTTACAGTCATAACGCTCAAATCCATAAATTAATCATCCTGTTACAGTAATAACGTGCAAGTCCGCACATTAATGTTTTACACTCATATATTCAACCCGCAAGTCCCTGCTTTAATATTCCACTGTTATAGTTACAACCCGCAAGTCTGTACTGTAACATTTCCATTGTTACAGTAATAACGTGCAAGTCCGCACATTAATGTTTTACAGTCATTTCTTCAACCCGCAAGTCCCTGCTTTAATATTCCACTGTTATATTTACAACCCGCAAGTCTGTACTGTAACATTTCCATTGTTAACGTAAAAGTCCGGTATTTACTGGACTCACATTTATGGAATTTACAGTAAAACTCACATTTACGAGATTTACAGTAAAAATGTGCATGATGGGAATTTACAGGAAGTGACGC
Organism: Leptobrachium leishanense; assembly: GCA_009667805.1. Lineage (NCBI taxonomy): Eukaryota > Metazoa > Chordata > Amphibia > Anura > Megophryidae > Leptobrachium > Leptobrachium leishanense. The sequence goes on from CM019064.1 coordinate 448,797,538, forward strand.
ATTTCCCGTTGTTTACAGTAAGACACAGGTTTGCGGGACTTAAGGTCACATTGCAAGTGTGCAAGGATTTAACTTTAAACCATGAAATACTGGGATTTACAGTAAAGAGAAACGGAAACCGCAACAATACAAACATATTTGCACTTTTTACCACCCCGATATTTGTACTTAACACGGACATACTTCTCAACCTCTATCTCCTGCCCTGATCTGGTGATACCACTGGATGAAGCAGGGGAGTTTCCTCCACCCACCCAGCATCAACGGCAGACGGGATTTTGAATTTCCCGGCTGTCAGTCACCAGAACGGTCAGTAGTGACATCACACACAGGGAGCGGCCGACGTCACCCTCTCTGAAACCGCTCGTGATGGGCCTCAGAGAGGTAGCCATGGAATGGATCTGTGCATGCGCGTGCAGCTCCGATCCATCATTCCGCGCAGGCAATAAGGACTTGCGTAAGTAAAGTGCTGAAGTCACGTAGCGCATTGGGTCATGTTACATTCATAACACTAATGTTAGCGCTCAGCTGTGTGATCGTTAGCTGTGGTGGCCCTGGCATAGGCCGATTGTGCTTCCTATGCTTAACATGGGGACCACAAAGAGTTAATTAGCGTTAGGATTAAAAAGTCCTAACACTAATTACCGTCCCACTGCGGCTACTGAAAAGTTACTTACAGCTAGGAGCTGGTGCCCAGTGATACGGCTTCTGCGGAATCCGTCAGCACCAGCTGAAAACCCCCCAAAAATCACATACTCACCTCTGATCCTGCGGTGAGAACGGCGCCTCCATCTGCTTCTTCTTGCCGCCAGGAGCAGAGTGAGACTGGGGGAAAAAGTCCCCAGTCTCCCTCCGAGATCACTCTGTCGACCTGCCAGATCTCAAGAGAGACGAGATCCTGCAGGTCATGTGACCAGCAGTGGAAGTCTCAATGAGTCCTATGGATTCCATGGAGGGGATGCTCGCGGCGGCGCTTAGCAATGTTTGGGCAGAGGCTGTCAGCAGGATCTGCCTAATTATTTGAGGGAAAAAACAGCGAAATCTGCTTTAGCGCATCCCTTTAAATCGCACCTTATGTAAGGCATCTGGTGTTATTTCCGTTGCAAGTGTTCGTTGCTGATTCCTTTCTTCCTTCATTCTGTGGCTTGTGTGCGTACGCACCTAATGACGCCGGCAGCACCAGAGTGGATTAAATGTCACAGAAACATAAGAGTGTAATTAGCTTTTCTATGTACTCAAAGCCTTTTCACAAACATTGACGTGACCGCGTGACAGTAGCACTGCACGAGATTCTTCCCGCACTTGGTGACCCGAATCCTTATCGGAAAATAACGAAACAATGTTACAGAAAGTGAGTGATCAAATAAATAAACTCCCGCCTTTAATCTCTATAATCCTGATGTCTACAATATAACATCATTTTAATGCCTTTCCCTATGTACAGCCATGCGGCGCCACACACCGGGCTTGTTGTATTATTGATTCTTTACGGGTTATTCACGGAGCACTGTTGTGTCAATGAAGTTCACCGTAGTTCTAAACAATGGTAAAAAAATACACATTGACTCGACTGCGGCGAACTTCAGCTTTCCAGAAAAGGAAAATCCAACACCGGCGGCCGAAGTTGTTGCACATAATAGTGAACGACCGTCCCAGCATTATTCTTCCGTGAAACAACGGTGAAAACAACACTGGACAACATTGATTGAACCACTGCTGCGAACTACAGGGAAATCTTTGCTGGACTACGATGGTGCAGAGAACTGTGAACACTATTGAGAACTATGGCTGAAGGTCCCTACATAGAGAATTCACCGTAGTTTCACCATAGTTCATCCACCATATTCACCTGAAGATGACAGAATTTAGCCCACCGATCACTCACTGAATGAAAGATACACCGTGTGAATTCCGGTGAATATTGTTTAAAATTCTGCAAAGAACTCTGTTCCGGGGTTTAAGGCTGGCCGTCCACTGGATTCATGGTCAGATGACCGACTTGGACAACCGACCCTAGCCCTAACATACTGCACCATTTTTAAGTAACAGTTTTATCGCCTAGAGAGAACGTTAGTGTTTAGGTTATGGTTAACCCTAACCCTAAAAGAAGCACAAATAGTAATCTAACCCTAACCCTCATTTGTAACCCTAGCTTCTAACCTTAAACCTTGTTTGTAACCCTAACCCTAATTTCTAACCCTACCCCTTATTTGTAACCCTAACCCTCATTTGTAACCCTAACCTCTAACCCTCATTTGTAACCGTAACGTCTAACCCTACCCCTTATTTGTAACCCTAACCCTCATTTCTAACCCTAACCTCTAACCCTAACTTCTAACCCTAACACTCATTTCTAACCCTAACCCTAATGTGTAACCCTAATTTCTAACCCTAACCCAACCGTCATTCGTAACCCTAACTTCTAACCCTAAACCTTGTTTGTAACCCTAATCCTAATTTTTAACTCTAACCCTCATTTGTAACCCTAACCCTAATTTCTAACCCTAACCCTCATTTCTAACCATAACCCTAATTTCTAACCCCAACCCTCATGTCTAACCCTAACCCATATTTCTAACCCTAACGTCTAACCTTAACTCTCTTTTGTAACCCTAACCCTAATTTCTAACCCCAACCCTCATTTGTAACCCTAACCCTAATTTCTAACCTTTAACCCTTACTCGTAACCCTAACGTCTAGCCCTAACCCTCATTTGTAACCCTAACCCTAATTTCTAACCCCTACCCTCATTTGTAACCCTAACCCTAATTTCTAGCCCTAACCCTCATTTGTAACCCTAACCCTAATTTCTAACCCAATCCTCATTTGTAACCCTAACCCTAATTTCTAACCTGTAACCCTTACTTGTAACCCTGACGTCTAGCCGTAACCTCATTTGTAACCCTAACCCTAATTTCTAACCCCTACCCTCATTTGTAACCCTAACCCTAATTTCTAGCCCTAACCCTCATTTGTAACCCTAACCCTAATTTCTAACCCAATCCTCATTTGTAACCCTAACCCTAATTTCTAACCTGTAACCCTTACTTGTAACCCTGACGTCTAGCCGTAACCCTCATTTGTAACCCTAACCCTAATTTGTAAACCCTACCCTCATTTGTAACCCTAACCCTAATTTCTAACACTAACCCTCATTTGTAACCCTAACCCTAATTTCTAACTCTAACCCTCATTTTTAACCCTACCCCTAAACCTCATTTGTAACCCTAACTTCTAACCCTAACCCTCATTTGTAACCCTAACCCTAATTTCTAACCCCTACCCTCATTTGTAACCCTAACCCTAATTTCTAGCCCTAACCTTCATTTGTAACCCTAACCCTAATTTCTAACCCCAACTCTGATTTCTAACCCTAATCCTTTCTCCCTTGAATAGAATTTCTGTTTCAGAATGGTGCTCTGTTTCAACTGAGGTGTCCAAATCAGACGCGGCTGATTTTGAAGCATCAAAGTTCATATGTGGCCGATAGGGGGAGCATCAAAATTTGTCTGTGGCAGAATTTGACAGGCACCCTGTTCAGCCGCATCCAATTAGTGCTACTTTTTCAAAGACATGACATTTTTTACAACGTCATTTTTTGATGCGTTGTAGAAGCCACCTCTTTCTCATACTAAACCCCGGAGAATAACCAGCTATAACAAGGCCACTTGGCGTTTGAAGCTTCCGATTATCAGTTTGAAAGTCGACCATTATTGCTGAAGTAATTAAGTACTCCCAAGAAATATAAATGAGGAACTGTTCAGTCTGCAGCGCGACACTTTGGAGAATGGATCGGTTTACTGTGCCATGCAGAGAAAGGGAGAGTCTGGGCTGGAACATAGGAGGGGATTCCGTAGAGTGGCCTCCATGACTGAGCAGAGGGGCCCTCCTGAGGCTGTACGTGACAGTTGGACTAGTTCGTTCTTCTCCATCAAGCCACTAATTAGAGATGTGCATTAGTTTCGGAAAAATTCGGAATTTGAATCGAAATTTGATAATTCGTATTCGGAAGTACTTCCGAATAACGAATCGATACGATACGAATTCAAAACTAAACAGTATATAACAAATTTATTTCATTTTACACTGTGTCATCATCATAAAAGAAAAATGTGAATATTTGATATCAACTATCGAATTCGAAATGAACTATCGAATTGATCTTAACTTACAATCAGGGCCGTCTTTAACGCGGGGCAAATGGGGCAGTTGCCCCGGGCCCAGTCACTTGAGGGGCCCAAAGCAGCTGCCCCCTTGGGCCCCGCGGCAAAGACCGCCGGCGGCCCGGCGCCGCAGAAAAACGGCTTGTGTTGACGAGACTGTGAGTGCTGTGCTGTCCTGTGTGTTAAAGAGACAAGTGAGGGCTGCAGGGGGCACTGGAGGAGCCGAGTCTGGAAGGTGGTAGCCAGGCCAGCCACACGCACAAGAGCCGCTGCAGCGACACTGCGACAGGCAGCGTGCGTGCCTTCCTTACAGCCGACACAAGGCTGGGAACGGCACTCGTCACGCTGTTGGCGCCGCCCTCTTGGCGTACCGTACGTACCACGTGACACGTCACGTGATGCGGCGCGGCGCGCATGCTCAGACCGTCCCCGCATGGTAGAGACACAGTCACCACCAACCATTTATACCGGCACCACCCCAGCGTCCAGGAGGTCTGTGACTGTCCAGACTCCAGAGCCACGGTCACCGAGCCGGTCGGAGGAGCGAACCCACCACCAGGCCAGGAGCACGGCAGGTGTGTGGATAACTGGGTGGGAATGAAAATCGATCGATCGATATATTTATAGATACGATATATATTATATACATCATCATACTATACTATGGCGGGGCCGGCCCGGGGGGTGGCCTGGGTCACGGTGGCTAAACTGGCTAGGCCTCACACAGGGTTTTTTCTCCAGTCCTCGGGGGGGGGGGCTCTGCTCACACAGGGGGGACCTCTTCTCACACAGGGGGGACCTCTTCTCACACAGGGGGGGGGCCTCTCCTCACACAGGGGGGACCTCTTCTCACACAGGGGGGGGGCTCTCCTCACACAGGGGGGACCTCTTCTCACACAGGGGGGGGCTCTGCTCACACAGGGGGGACCTCTTCTCACACAGGGGGGGGCCTCTCCTCACACAGGGGGGGGCCTCTCCTCACACAGGGGGGGGCCTCTCCTCACACAGCGGGGGGCCTCTCCTCACACAGGGGTTTTTAGGGCTTAGAATATCGTGGTTCTTCTTTCGGTTGATGATGCTCTGCTCTGATGTGATGCATCATGTCATCATGCATGATGTTGCTAAGCTTGTTGTCAAGGACGGTTGGTCACTCACACAGTCAGTGTCAGTGGGCAAGTAGTTAACTTACAAGAAGTACCTACTTAACAAACACACTGACTGTCACTGATGATGATAACTCTCTGAGGGGACAGGGGGTGTATTATACAATAGAGCTGAGCGACTAGGGAGGCAGGAGGCTAGCAGCACTAAGCAGCGCAGCAGCTGGTAATATTTAATAATATATATTTATTAATTTAGTGCACACACAGCACTGCAGACGGATATGTTCTTGGGAGAAAAGTCATGTTAATAAAAAATATATATGAGAAAGAGCCTAGAAGAGTCTATAATTGGCACGCATGTACGTACTGTTACAGATCAATCTAAGTACTTGTTTGTGAGCCAGTTCTTTGTTTACATTATTAAAGCTTTTTTAAAACCAGTCCATGATGTATTTGTGTTTTTTATGGTTTTTTTGGGATGTTGGGGTTGGGGAGCAAAATTATACGGTGGTCGGACTTTCGGTGGGGGGGGGGGGGCCCAAAAAAATGTTTGCCCAGGGTCCAATCAATATTAAAGACGGGCCTGCTTACAATACAAGTAATAATCAGAAAAGGACTTTATGAAACAAATTAATTTTGTTTCACTGTTTAATTTGACTCAAATACTAAATCTGTGACACAGCTTAAAATTTAACCCTAGCTTTTCTTTTAACAGCAAAATTTGATTAATTGGGGATTTATCTAGTGATCCGAAATTCTGATTGATATCAACTATCGAATTGATATATGAAATTTGAATCAATTCGAAATTTCAAATCGATCTGAAATGAAACACGAAACGAAATTAGTTACTAAATTCCGAAAATGAAATTATTTAAAAATGTAACGAAACGAATCTAAACAACTCAAAATTTTCAGCCATGCACATCCCTACCACAAAATTAAAGGTGTAACAGATCTCAGTACCCCGACTGGGGCACATTTGTCAATACCGCTTCCTTGCTGGACCCCCATGTACTACTCAGCAGACTATTGTGCCCTTCCTCCAGTCCTTAGACCAAGCTTAAGGACCAGGACACGTAAAGAGCCCCAGAAATAATATGAGGCTGTAGATCTGGAGGTTTTCAGGATCAAAATGGAACTGGTTTTATTGGGGATAGGCACAGGTATTTATGCGGTCAAACATGGGTTATTTACATAATTCCCCCTAGAAAATATTGTGAGGGTTTCTGATGTTACTGCTCTTTCTGCTTCACAGCATTTGGGACATAATTTTACTAGGACAATTAAACATTTGCTCAACATTCCTAGACAAGACAGGACAATGACAACCATGGATGGTAGACAACATTACTGTCTAAGATAGAAGATAATGGGGCAGTGTTTGCCTGACAAAGCAGATTAACACAACTACTCAAATATGCAGCAGATATCAACAGATACACATAGACCATAACGATAGACAAATAGACAATAACATTATTCATAAAAAACACATTACACAAACACCCCGCACCCACTCTACAGGCACAGGGTGACTCAATGTCACGTTCAGCCACTATGGCGGTACCCGGCTTGCGCCAAGTAGGGCCCAGGTATGAGGAAAAGCCACTATATGCAGAGATGCGTGACAATGATCTAGGATATGTGAATAAACCACAGGAGACACTGGGGACCTCTGCACGGCTATACCGAAGGAGCCCTATACTGATAGATCGGTCCTTAGAGTGGCCGAATCTGCACTAATAGAAAAAGGTTACCTTTGTAGCAGTGCAGAGTCCTGGGGAAAACACAGACACCTTAAGGAGTGTACTCAATAACTTGCAGGGAAGGACTTCAATATACAAAAGCCGTGGTCTACAGGGATACACAACATATAATACAATAAGCACAGAACAGCTAGGGATGTCCAGTAGAGTCGTTAATAAATAAATAACCAAGGGGTCAAAACCAAAACGTATACCTTGAGCCAAAGCGGGGATATAGCACCAGAGAAAATCCGTCAGCCAGGCCAGAGGGTCAATACCAGGAAGTCAATCAGAAACCTAGAACTCAGACAAGGGGGAAACACTGAGAAAGCACTAGGATAGAATAACAGGGAGCTCTCAGGAACAAATCTGTAGCTGAAGTGAACCAGGATGCAAGAGCATGGTGATATGGGCCCATGGCTTTAAATAGGGGAGTAATCAGCACATATCACCAGCAGAAGCTCAACGAGCAAAGAACTTAACCCCTGAGCTGCATGTCAGGGAAAGCAGCACAGGGAAACACAGACATAAGGAATACAGAGGGCAGGGAGACAGGGTTGGAACGTGGGAACGTGACACTCAAACACAAGAAAGGTCAGGGAAATAATATCGAACATGAAGCCTGCACCTCGCAAATACATTTCTAGCCCCATGCACCCCAAGTCCAAAGTGGCACACGTCACAAACTGCTCTTACACAAAGTATGGAAAGGAGCCGCAATGACCGGGACGCAAACAAAACTTACTGTCTGGTCCAAATAGTGGCTGTGACTTTAACAGATGGGAACGTGGAATAGGGTAAATAAATGTCTTGTTTCCTAAGTGGTTAAAAAGATTGAGGCTGTTAATTTAATTTTAAATAAACAACAAAAATAAAGAAAAATTCCACCCGGCCGGGTAAAAGGTTAATCACTCAGAGATAACCTGTGCGGTGATAAACGTGCACCTATCGGAAATCTAGATAAGAGTCTGACGTAATGACTGCATAAAATGCTTTCCCCCAGCATGTGATCATTTAGCATACAGTGGCAAGAAAAAGTATGTGAACCCTTTGGGATTGCGTGGAGTTTTGCATGAATTGGTCATAAAATGTGCTCTGATCTTCATCTAAGTCACAACAACTTAAAAAACATGCTGCTTAAAATAATACAACACAAACAATATATGTTTTCATGTTTTTATTGAACATAACATGTAAACATTCACAGTGCAGGGTGGAAAAAGTATGTGAACCCCTAGCCTAATAACTTCTCCAAGAGCTAATTGGAGCCAGGAGTGAGCCAACCTTGAGTCCAATCAGTGTGATATTATTGGATGTGTTGCTGAAAGCTGTCCTGCCCTTTAAAAACACACACCAGTTTTGGGTTTACTGGTTTCAAGAAGCACTGCCTGATGAGAACCATGCCTCGCAGAAAAGAGCTCTCAGAAGACCTACGATCAAGAATTGTTGACTTGCATGAAGCTGGAAAGGGTTTACAAAAGTATCTCCAAAAGGCTTGATGTTCATGTGTCCACGGTTAGACAGACTGTCTACAGATGGAGAAAGTTCAGCACTGTTGCTACTCTCCCTAGGCGTGGTCGTCCTGTAAAGATGACTGCAAGAGCACAGCGCGGAATGCTTAATGAGGTAAAGAAGAATCCTAGAGTGTCAGCTAAAAACTTACAGAAATCTCTGGCACATGCTAACATTTTTGTTGACACATCTACAATAAGGAAAACATTATTTAACATGTACAGCTTGGAAAAAAGACGAGACAGAGGAGATATGATAGAAACATTTAAATACGTAAAGGGAATCCACAAGGTAGAGGAAGGGAGTATATTTAAAAGGAAACAAAATAGCAAAACAAGAGGACATAGTCTTAGATTAGAGGGGCAAAGGTTTAAAAGTAACATCAGGAAGCATTATTTTACTGAGAGGGTGGTGGATACATGGAACAGTCTTCCAGTTGAAGTGGTAGAGGCCAAAACAGTAATTGAATTTAAGCAAGCATGGGATAGGCATAAGGCAATCCTAAACAAAAGATAAATACAGGTAAAGTATCCATGTAATTGGGCAGACTAGATGGGCCGAAAGGTTCTTATCTGCCGACATTTTTCTATGTTTCTATTAAACAAGAGTGGAGTACATGGGAGGACACCACGGAGGAAGCCATTGCTGTCCAAAAAGAATATTGCAGCACATTTGAAGTTTGCAAAAGAGCACCTGGATGTTCCACAGCACTACTGGCAAAATATTCTGTGGACAGATGAAACCAAAATTGATTTGTTTGGAAAAAACACACAACACTATGTGTGGAGAAAAAAAAGGCACAGCACATCAACATCAAAACCTCATCCCCACTGTAAAACATGGAGGAGGGAGCATTATGGTTTGGGGCTGCTTTGCTGCCCCAGGGCCTGGACGGATTGTTGTCATTGATGGAAAAATGAATTCCAGAGTTTATCAAGACATTTTGCAGGAAAACGTAAGACCATCTGTAGCTCCGCAGAGGATGGGTGATGCAACAGGACAATAGAAACATAGAATAGAATGACCCAAACATACAAGTAATTCAACAAAAGAATGGCTTCAACAAAACAAAATACGCCTTCTGGAGTGGCCCAGTCAGAGTCCTGACCTCAACCCGATTGAAATGCTGTGGCATGACCTTAAGAGAGCGATTCACACCAGACATCCCAAGTGTAGCACTGTTTAAAACTCTGTTGCTGTATTGCTCGGGTTTGGCCACCAGAGGGAGACAAGCGCAATGTAAACTATACTGGACACAATGGGACTACGTTTTCCAGCATGCTTTGGGGCAGAGACAGGAAGTGGGTGGGGAAGTAGGAAAGGACATCCTCCTACGGGTATATTACACAAAGGAATTTTAAAATGGATGCCTGTAGCCATTTTGTTTTTAAAGACAGTTTCTTTTCTTTAAAATTTTCTCTAGGTTTAGAAATGAACGAGATTTTTTTTTACTGAGTTCATTCCTGGGTGAAGTCTTTTATATTTTTTTTTTAGAAGTGCCAGACATGAAGGAACCTAGAATGTTTGTGTGTGATAAGGCTGTGATAGGGTTAAGTGCTAAGACGTGTCATAATTAAATTTATTGGTCTGTCTTAAGTTTTTAAAACAAAAGATATTTTGTCTTTTGGGTATAGGAATAAGAGTTAATATTCTGTAATATAGATTTATAGTCACAAAATATATGTTTATAATCAAGGTATATTTTATTATATTTACAGTAGGAAATATGTACTCCAATAAATATTGTAGAAAGTATATAATTGGTAAATAATAAAAATTACTAAAGAATAGATTCTGTTGAGTTAACCAGAAAAGAATCCAGCTGATAGTAAGTAATTTCAAAAGGGAGTGAGGATATAAATCAGGTATGACAGATAGAGATACTGTGTCTAGTTGGGAGAAGAGAAGGTCTTTGTGTAGATTGAACTTTTGACCCAAGATAAGAATATTAAAAAGAAATGGTGAGGGGATTCTAATTTCCCTACTGCCTTTTTCAGTAATTACAATTTGAGCAAGTCCCGCGGAGTAGCAATTTTATTGTCTAAAGATGTACCATTCATTGCTGAGGCAACAGAAACAGATGACGGGGGTAGGCACCTCTTTGTGAGGGGCACCATCCTAGATACTGTTTATATGTTTGCATCGGTATATCTATCGAACAAGAAACAACACTCGTGTTTAGCACGGATACTCAGATCTCTAGAGGCGTTTGAGAGAGGTATTACTATCTTAGCAGGAGACTTCAATGTAACGCTGGACCCTCGCATGGACTCCTCAGCCGGCACCTCGACCACCCCACCCCATGTGCTACATAGCGTTCGACGGTCATTGCAGGAATGCAGGCTTGTGGATGTGTGGAGGACATTACACTCCACTGAACGCGACTATTCTTTCTTTTCCGCAGTTCATACGGTGCACACACGCATTGATTACTTTTTTATGCATTATCAAGACTTAAACCTAATCACAGCGGCGGATATTCTGGCCACTACATGGTCTGACCACGCACCACTTTCGCTCTCGCTTCGTTCTCCGCTTTTTGTTCCCTGGGAACGGACCTGGCGCCTCAATTTATCCCTCCTGGACGACCCATCAGTTTTGGCTGAACTGCATACCACTCTCTCCAATTTCTTTACTGAAAATTCATCGCAAGACACCCCGGTCCCGGTGACTTGGGAAGCCCATAAGGCGGTTATCCGAGGGTTTTTTATCAACAAAGGTACAGCCCGTAAAAAACATCGTGCGGAGGAACTCCAAACTCTCACTGCAGCCGTGAGAACCCTTGAATTGGAATATAATTCCTCTAATGACGAGGCCTTATACCAACAATTACTACAGACCCGACAGACACTAAATAAGATCTTAAACGCCTCCATTCGCTTCCAGGCCTTACGGACCTGTTCGTTCTTCGCACTACAGGAGAACAAACCGGGACGCCTATTGGCAAAAGTGCTGCGCACTAGGCGCATCACCTCGTACATTCCCAAGATACGTACGGCGACCGGTACCCATTCGACTGACCCCCGGGACATATCTGCGACCTTCCTTAAATTTTTTCAGAACCTTTACGATCTGGAGACATCTGGTATAACATCCCCGTCATCGGATCACTTGGATGCTTACCTTACCCGGACGGTCACGCGTTCCCTTGGACCGATAGAACGGACCTCTTTGAATGCAGAAATTACCTCAGCGGAAATTATGACAGCCTTAAAGACGACGAAAAAGGGGAAAAGCCCGGGCCCTGACGGACTACCGATCGAGTATTACAAGGCATGTACTAAAGACCTAATACCTGCGCTCACGACTCTTTTCAACGCCATACGGAGTGGGGTTCCCATACATCCTCACTCATTGACAGCAATAATCTCCTTAATACCAAAGCCCGAGAAAGACCACACGGCCTGCGGCAATTATAGACCGATTTCACTGTTGAATAACGACATGAAATTGCTAGCTCGCATACTGGCTGATCGATTGAAACGCTTTTTACCACAGCTAATTGACCCCAATCAAGTTGGATTCATACCCGGTCGAGAAGCTAGAGATGCCACCACCAGAATACTAAATGCCTTAGCACTCGCTGGGCAGTCAAAGGCCCCATTATTACTACTGTCGACTGATGCCGAAAAAGGCCTTCGACAGGGTACTTTGGCCCTTTCTGTTCCGGACATTGCAGCGTTTCGGTATCGGAGAGGAATATCTGTGCTGGGTTAAGGCTCTCTACCTAACGCCGTCAGCAAGGGTGCGTGTTAACGGAGCTCTCACACAGCCATTCCAGATTCATAATGGAACTCGGCAAGGATGCCCACTATCACCATTGCTCTTCCGCTGAGCCTGCAGCCTTTATTATCCTCTATCAGACAAAATCCACTTATTAAAGGAGTCCAAGGAGAGAGAGTGGAACATAAGGCATCGGCATATGCGGATGACCTGATGTTTATCATGCCAGACCCAATAGGAACAATGCCGGAAGTCCTGCGGGAACTACAGATTTACGGTGATCTCGCAGGCTTTAAAATCAATGATACGAAGTCGGAACTGCTGGCGGTTTCGTTACCAACAGCCTGGCGAACGACACTGAGAGAGCGGTATCCCTTCCGATGGTGCGCTACCTCCCTACCCTACCTGGGGATCCGCCTAACTTCGGATTACTCTAAACTTTTTGCCCTTAATTACATGTCCTTACTGGATACTTTCCAGTCGGACATCGCAAGATGGTCACCTAAATATTTATCGTGGACGGGCCGCGTTGGAGTAATTAAGATGAACTTCCTACCAAGACTCTTATACCTGTACCAAGCTCTCCCGATTTCACTGCCACGGTCGTATCACCAGTCGCTCCGCACGCACTTCACAAAATTTATCTGGCCACACGGCCGCCCACGACTCAAATATACCACGCTCTGCAACCCAAAACAAAATGGAGGTCTTGCCCTACCTGACACGCATCTTTATTATATAGCAGCTCAAATGAACAGAATAGTGGACTGGACGGTAGGCTCGCCGGAACAGAGGTGGTTAGACCTGGAAGAAGTCTTGGCAGGGCGTCCGCTATGGACGCTCCCTTGGCTGTCCTGGAAAGCAGTCCAGACACTTAAGCATTCAGCCTCCCCGGTTGGGCACACATTACACATTTGGCACAAATCCCGAACGACATTCACATTGTCAACCTACCCATCGCCGTTGCTTCCACTTGTCCATAATCCTGACCTACCAATATCGATTTTGCCATCCTTAAGGGAACGCTTCACGGATACTACCAAATTCCGCGCACATCACTTGTTACAAAACAGAACTTTCATACCACTTGATTCGCAGGGACAACCGGACTCCACATTCGCGATACGTTTCAACTACCATCAAGTTAGATCATTCCTTACACAGTTATCGGGCAACACCTCTCTTACCAGACAGCTGACTGCATTTGAATCTCTGTGTCAAAGGACTTCTCCGCTGGCACATGGTATTTCCATGCTGTATCGAATGCTCCGGACGGTGGGCGAGGCACCCCCGGATTTTATGGCACGTTGAGAACGCACTCTTGGTTCACCTATTTCTGAGGACTCGTGGGCTAAATCACTCGCCCTGACGCACTTCGGTTCACCAATGGCTAAACTACAAGAAACCTCATATAAAATACTGACATTCTGGTACCGCACGCCCGCCCTAATTGCCACATTTGACGCGTCTCACTCGCCGACTTGCTGGAGATGCAACATAGCAATAGGCACATATTTACATATTTGGTGGGAATACGCATCTCTCAAACCATTCTGGAAGATGGTCCATGACCTGGTGCGCCGCACGACGGATGTGGAGTTGGAATTCACACCGCAAACTTTCCTATTACTCATGTTACCATTCTCGGTGAAGGTGATGAAGAAATCAGTTTTATTACGCATCCTTTTAGTTGCCAGAACACTGATTCCTCTTTACTGGAGGACTGGGGCTGTACCCACACTGAAAACGTTAGTTGACAAAATGGAAATATTACGTTCCAATGAGGAACTAGCGCTTACACCGGCAGCGGCAGCACAACACTTCACCAAGGTGTGGTTCCACTGGGTTGCCTACTGCTCCTCGGTGAACTTTAGAATGGATTTAGCAGCAATTGCGAACACGGTGGAGGCGGTAGGGCCGCCTAGTCCACTGGAGGAAGGCGACGGACTACTTCTCATGAGCGGCCCTGAGCTGCAAAATACGCCCTCCTGACCTCCTTTAACTCACTGTGTATTGTTCCCCTTACGTAGTCCCTTCCCCCCCACACCCTCTGTCACTCTTCCCTTCTTTTCTTACTGTCCTTTGCTAAGCTATTCTCTTTCAGTCAAGAACCTCTAGCTACATGAAGATCCCTAGACTGCTGGATCCACTATTCATATATGGATTCACACAACATCTTACCGCCGATCTAAATCCCCTTTGTTCTCTGAAAAAATCACTTCAGCACTGCTAACGGAACGGAATGTATTTGTTTCTCATATGTGTTCAAGTACCGTGACCTCCTATTGTACAGGTCGTTGGTTGTTTTTGATTTTAAGGAATACCGAAGCAGTATTTGAATCACCACTATAGGTCTTAAGCTCTGACTGACCACGTCTTCTTTTACTTCATACTGTGTGAAACCGCTTTGGCATCCATATATATGTATGTTATTACTTTGGAAACTTAATAAACTCTTTATTACAAAAAAAAAAAAAGAAATGGTGGAATTAATAAGAAGTGCAATACTGCCCTCTAGAGGATAGTAAAAATTATAATTGATATACCAATAATATTGCCAGTGACGTCAAATTGGCTATAATAAGCGGCAATGTTATTTGCAAGTCAGTCGGAGATTCCAGCATTCAGACTCACACATGACCCTCTGAGAGTCCAAGATTCCAACACTCAGACTCACACCATGATGCAGGCAGATCCCAAGACATGAGGCAATCAAGATTCTCACCAAAAAAATCAAGATTCTCACCAAATCTCTAACTCAAATGCACTGATTATCTGATATCGATAATCTTCACACATTCCAAAAATATTACATCAGGAATTCCAAGGCAGACTTATCAAAATCCAAATTGGACAGGTAATGCATGAAATTAAGGAATTAATGTAATTATATATATTTGTAGATATTCTTGCAACGTAGACTGAGATTTCTCAGGTACTGTTAGATCCAGAATCTAAATATCTTTATTCTGCAGATAAAGATGTGAAGAAGTGGATATAAGGATTTATTCAAAAGAAATGTTGTAAGATTGATACCAATATATATATTGAATTTGGAAATTACTGTGATTAAAATTAATAAGCAAGGAATTATATAACTACAAAATAAAAGCAAAAGATTAGAAGTTTAATTCTCGAGATTAGGGGAGGATTCACTAAATAAGTTTTATTACTTATCATTAAATTAGTTCATCTTTTGTTGATCCATGTAGCTTAGAGATATATATATATATATCTATAAGAGCTGGCTGGTTAAACATTGTTTGCTGGGAAATGCATGTTGTATTAAGCAGAAATGTTTATTAACCATTTGTGTATTAGTTACTAACTGATAAGGTAAATGATATTAATCATATATGCCCTTACTAACAGGAGATACATACAGTCAGGTCCAGAAATATTGGGACATCGACACAATTCTAACATCTTTGGCTCTGTACACCACCACAATGGAGTTGGAATGAAACAAACACAACGTGCTTTAACTGCAGACTGTCAGCTTTAATTTGAGGGTATGTGCATCCAACTCAGGTGAACGGTGTAGGACTTACAGCAGTTTGCAGATGTGCCCCCACTTGTTAAGGGACCAAAAGTAATGGGACAGAATAATAATAATAAATCAAACTTTCCCTTCTTAATACTTGGTTGCGAATCCTTTGCAGTCAATCACAGCCTGAAGTCTGGAACGCATAGACATCACCAGACGCTGGGTTTCATCCCTGGTGATGCTCTGCCAGGCCTCTACTGCAACTGTCTTCAGTTCCTGCTTGTTCTTGGGGCATTTTCCCTTCAGTTTTGTCTTCAGCAAGTGAAATGCATGCTCAATGGGATTCAGGTCAGGTGATTGACTTGGCCATTGCATAACATTCCACTTCTGTCCCTTCAAAAACTCTTTGGTTGCTTTCGCAGTATGCTTTGGGTCATTGTCCATCTGCACTGTGAAGCGCCGTCCAATGAGTTCTTCAGCATTTGGCTGAATGTGAGCAGATAATATTGCCCAAAACCCTTCAGAATTCATCCTGCTGCTTTTGTCAGCAGTCACATCATCAATAAATACAAGACAACCAGTTCCATTGGCAGCCATACATGCCCACGCCATGACACTACCACCACCATGCTTCACTGATGAGGTGGTATGCTTAGGATCATGAGCAGTTCCTTTCCTTCTCCATACTCTTCTCTTCCCATCACTCTGGTACAAGTTGATCTTGGTCTCATCTGTCCATAGGATCTTGTTCCAGAACTGTGAAGGCTTTGTTAGGTGTTGTTTGGCAAACTCTAATCTGGCCGTCCTGTTTTTGAGGCTCACCAATGGATTACATCTTGTAGTGATCCCTCTGTATTCACTCTGGTGAAGTATTCTCTTGATTGTTGACTTGGACACACATACACCTACCTCCTGGAGAGTGTTTTTGATCTGGCCAACTGTTTGGAAGGGTATAATTCTTCGGTGATCCACCACAGTTGTTTTCTGTGATCTCCCGGGTCTTTTGGTGTTGCTGAGCTCACGGTGCGTTCCTCCATTTTGAGAATGTTCCAAACAATTGTTTTGGCTACCCCTAATGTTCTTGCTATCTCTCTGATGGGTTTGTTTTGTTTCTTTAGCCTAATGATGGCTTGCTTCACTGATAGTGACAGCACTTTGAATCTCATCTTGAGAGTTGACAGCAACAGATTCCAAATGCAAATAGCACACTTGAAATTAACTCTGGGCCTTTTATCTGCACACTGTAATTGGGGTAATGAGGGAATGAGGGAATATCACACACCTGGCCATGGAACAGCTGAGAAGCCAATTGTCCCATTACTTTTGGTCCCTTAACAAGTGGGAAGCACTTCTGCAAACTGCTGTAAGTCCTACACCGTTCACCTGAGTTGGATGTACATACCCTCAAATTAAAGCTGACAGTCTGCAGTTAAAGCACGTTGTGTTTGTTTCATTCCAACTCCATTGTGGTGGTGTATAGAGCCAAAGATGTTAGAATTGTGTCGATGTCCCAATATTTCTGGACCTGACGGTATATTGTGAAGCTAGTTTTTATATGCTGATGGATTGTGGTTTATAAATTTTTGTTTATGATATGAGATTTGAAACTTTTTTGTATACGTAATAAATATATATATATTTTTATCCGATTATTGATTATTGTATTTTTCAAAGCAAAACACAGACAATTAAAAGAATTCAGGAGAATTTCTAGGAAATATAAACGATTGATATTTGTGTCTCGTATAGATTTCTTATGAAATAATAATCCCTGATATATTGGATTCAACTGCCGAGATAGGTCCAGTAAGTCCAATATAGACATATTGGAGGCTTGGCTGGGAAGTCCAATATATATAACGTGTTGTATTCATGTGCAGAGATTATATCCGACACCTCGTGCGAAGGAGAGCCAGTGTGAGCCGAGGGGTGAACAGAGTAAGACGCACGTGAGACTGTGGGAAATTGTTACCAGGCCGGAGAGCAAGAGCTGCCTTGCCGACACTGGGGATCGATACAGTGACTTGCCAGAGACCTAGTAATCCACCGCTGAGAGGTTTTGCAGGACACAGTGTTCCAGATTGGACCCCGAGTAAGGAGACCGCGATGATCCATTGGGAGTGCAGGCGGTAGGCCGTAGATCTTGTTGTAGAAGACGGACAAGCAAGAGAAGCGGATCCGGTGGCACAGGGTCCCAGTATAATCCAGCGGAGAGACGTCCTTGATCGGGCAGCGGAACAGATTGTCTGGCAGATGGGTGAGAGGCCTTCCAGGCCACAGTCAAAGTTTAACGAAGCACGCTGCAGTATTGCTTAAATCTACAGGGCCCCAACATGACTAGTCGAAGATTTATTAAATCCATTCACTGGCCAGTCGAATGTAGTACCCGGGTACCTGAGCTCACACACACACACACTTTTTGGGACATTACCTGCACGGGACTTACACTCCAGAGACGAAGGGGTTAAACTTTTCTTTTACCGCTGCGCGTTTCTCGCATTACGAAATCCTCTTTTCTATATACCGTGCTTACATTATATATGCCACTTTATTGAGACAAGTAAAGTATATAATTTATAAAATCCACAACAGTGCTGGTGTATATTTATTCCCTAGTGCGGAGAGGCTAACGCGAGGTTAAATTCAGCGGCTCCTCCGGGAGTGAGCGCTACACAAGAATATTGCTACACTGAAACAGTTTTGTGAAGAGCAGTGGTCCAAAATTACTCCAGATCGTTGTGCAGGTCTGATCTGCAACTACAGGAAACGTTTGGTTGAGGTTATTGCTGCCAAAGGAGGGTCAACCAGTTATTAAGTCCAAAGGTTCACATACTTTTTCCACCCTGCACTGTGAATGTTTACATGTTCTGTTCAATAAAAACATGAAAACATATAATGTTTGTGTTGTATTATTTTAAGCAGACTGTGTTTTTCAAATTGTTGTGACTTATGAAGTTATTAGGCTAGGGGTTCACATACTTTTTCCACCCTGCACTGTGAATGTTTACATGTTATGTTCAATAAAAACATGAAAACATATATTGTTTGTGTTGTATTATTTTAAGCAGCATGTTTTTCAAATTGTTGTGACTTAGATGAAGATCAGAGCACATTTTATGACCAATTCATGCAAAACTCCACATAATCCCAAAGGGTTCACATACTTTTTCTTGCTACTGTACATTGGAAATACGGTTAATTACCGGGACCTGGACATGGACAACTTCCATGCCCGTTACAGATCAGCGGATAATGATAACACACTCTGATACACGTATATAAATGTTTAAATTTGATATTAATTCTTAATATATAATAATAAATTAATTAATATATAATAAAATAAATAAATGTAATATTATATATTAATATATAATAGAAAAACCTAACAATAAATGTAAAATATATTTAAAATAAAGAATTAATTCTGTGGTTACAGTTGGAAATATTTATAAAGCACTAATAGTTTCCGTAGCGCTGTACAATGGGTGAAGCACAGTAGCAAATATAAATACAAGTTAAACACACAGAACAGTAGGAGAGGGGACCCTGCTCGAGAGTTTACAATTAGTGATGAGCCGAACACCCCCGTGTTCGGTTCGCATTCGAACTCGAACAATTTCAAAAGTTCGAACTCGAACACGAACCGAACTCAATGCAAGTCAACGGGACTCGAAAGTTCGAATTTTAGAGCGCCCTATCAGGCTCAATCAGAGCTCTATCAGGCTCAACATTTCTTCTGGAGGGATCAGCCAAATGGGGGGGGGGGGCAATTAGTTGCCAAAAAGTGTGTGTAATACAAGTCTGGATATATATATTTATAAGAATATAGATATATATCTTATCTATATATATATACAGTTGTGTTCAAAATTATTCAACCCCCAATGCTGTAAAGGGTTTTAGGGAATTTAGTGTACATTTGTAATTGTATTCAGAATGAAATCCTACAAGGACTTTTTAAAGAACCATATGCAACTAAAATGACATCAATTGGTTTTGTAATACAGTAGTAAATGTTTCTTTTGTGAATTCTTCATTGACACAATTATTCAACCCCTTAAAGACTACCACTCTGAAGAACAGAGGTTCATTCAAGTGTTTTCAATCAGGTATTGAAAACACCTGTGGATGTCACGGAGCAGCAATAAAGCATAATAAGCACCAATTAGGCAGCTTTAAAATGACTGTGATACTCAGCTCCTTCTAGACATTTACTGGTGTGGTTACAAACATGGTGAAGTCAAGAGAATGGTCCAGGAAGACAAGAGAAGAGGTGATTACTCTTCACAGGAAGGGCAATGGCTATAAGAAGATTGCAAAGATGTTAAACATACCAAGAGAGACCATAGGAAGCATCATTCGCAAATTCAAGGCAAAGGGCACTGTTGAAACGCTACCTGGTCGTGGCAGAAAGAAGATGCTGACTGCGACTGCTGTGCGCTACCTGAAGCGTAGAGTGGAGAAAAGTCCCCGTGTGACTGCTGAGGAACTGAGAAAAGATTTGTCAGATGTGGGTACTGAAGTTTCAGCTCAGACAATACGGCGCACACTGCGTAATGAAGGCCTCCATGCCAGAACTCCCAGGCGCACCCCCTTGCTCTTCTCCAAAGAATAAGAAGAGTCGACTGCAGTATGCCAAAAGTCATGTGGACAAACCACAGAAGTTTTGGGATAGTGTTCTATGGACTGATGAAACAAAATTAGAACTGTTTGGGCCCATGGATCAACGCTATGTTTGGAGGCGGAAGAACAAGGCCTATGAAGAAAAGAACACCTTGCCTACTGTGAAGCATGGCGGGGGGTCAATCATGCTTTGGGGCTGTTTTTCTTCTGCAGGTACAGGGAAGTTTCAGCGTGTGCAAGGTACCATGAATTCTCTTCAGTACCAGGAGATATTGGATGACAATGTGATGCAGTCCGTCACAAACCTGAGGCTTGGGAGACGTTGGACCTTTCAACAGGACAATGATCCCAAGCATACCTCCAAGTCCACTAGAGCATGGTTGCAGATTAAAGGCTGGAACATTGGAGAGGCCATCGCAGTCACCTGGCTTAAATCCGATTGAGAACCTCTGGTGGGACTTAAAGAAAGCAGTTGCAGTGCGCAAGCCTAAGAATGTGACTGAACTGGAGGCTTTTGCCCATGACGAATGGGCGAAGATACCCGTAGATCGCTGCAAGACACTTGTGTCAAGCTATGCTTCACGTTTAAAAGCTGTTATAACTGTAAAAGGATGTTGTACTAAGTACTAAGATTGAATGTCACTTGGGGGTTGAATAAAACTGATAATGATGTGAGCACAGAAAAGACATTTGTGGATATTTCATTATAAATGTTATGTTATATTTGTCTGACCTACACGTGCCTCTTTGATTTAATTGTAAGCAAGATGACTGAATGATCAAAATCAATGTCAAACTGGCCAAAACACTTAATTTCAGTGGGGGTTGAATAATTTTGAACACAACTGTATATCATACCTTCCCCTATAAATTTGCTAAAAATATACACGCAGAAAAAACAAACCACTGCCTGAGACCCCGCGCAGCCTAAATGCCACCCCCCCCCTCTACCTGGCTGAATGTATCTAATATATATAATTAAATACATTCAGCCAGGTAGAGAAAGAAAAAAATAAATTATTTTATGTTCCCGAGGACATTTAAAAATGTCCTCGGATTTAATTTTTTTTAGAAATGTGTCGCCTTACCTTAGCCTGGTGGTCAGTGGGGGCTCCCTGGATCCTGGTTGTGGGGGGGGGGTCTGCCGTGGCCACAGGTTCAGTGGCTCCCTCCCTGCGCTGCCTGTCTCTGCCACATGCACCGGGGCTGCTAGGCCGCACAGTCGCAGCTCTGTCATCCGGTTGCCGCATGCTCTTAAATGCTCCTCAAGGGGATCCTTGGGAGGCCCCTGCAGGCTGCCCTCTACAGTGCCTGATTAGAGGGCCGTGTCTGCCTGATGTTTTAGTAACAAGAATGTCTTATCCCATAGGCTTCAATGTTAAAAATATTCCCGTTTTAATTCAATATCTAATAAACTGTTGCTTATAATATTCTGCAGTAAAGAGTCTCTTTATTTCTAGATTTTATTGTATTTTTTTAAGCATTTTTATAAAAAAAAAAAATTCAAACTTTTGGCGAACATCCCAAAAAGTTTTAAGTTCGCAAACT
This sequence comes from Leptobrachium leishanense, assembly GCA_009667805.1. NCBI lineage: Eukaryota > Metazoa > Chordata > Amphibia > Anura > Megophryidae > Leptobrachium > Leptobrachium leishanense. The sequence continues at coordinate 448,819,448 of CM019064.1, forward strand.
GTTGAACGGCCGATGTTCGATGCGAACTACGAACAGATCGAACCAAACAGCTCATCCCTACTTACAATCTAAGTGGAGAGGGGACCCTGCTCCAGAGCTTACAATCTAAGAGGAGAGGGGACCCTGCCCCAGAGCTTACAATCTAAGTGGAGAGGGGACCCTGCTCAAGAGCTTACAATCTAAGTGGAGAGGGGACCCTGCTCCAGAGCTTACAATCTAAGAGGAGAGGGGACCCTGCCCCAGGGCTTACAATCTAAGTGGAGAGGGGACCCTGCTCAAGAGCTTACAATCTAAGTGGAGAGGGGACCCTGCTCCAGAGCTTACAATCTAAGAGGAGAGGGGACCCTGCCCCAGAGCTTACAATCTAAGAGGAGACTGCCCCAGGGCTTACAATCTAAGTGGAGAGGGGACCCTGCTCAAGAGCTTACAATCTAAGTGGAGAGGGGACCCTGCTCCAGAGCTTACAATCTAAGAGGAGAGGGGACCCTGCTCCAGAGCTTACAATCTAAGAGGAGAGAGGACCCTGCTCCAGAGCTTACAATCTAAGTGGAGAGGGGACCCTGCTCCAGAGCTTACAATCTAAGAGGAGAGGGGACCCTGCTCCAGAGCTTACAATCTAAGAGGAGAGGGGACCCTGCTCCAGAGCTTACAATCTAAGTGGAGAGGGGACCCTGCTCCAGAGCTTACAATCTAAGAGGAGAGGGGACCCTGCTCCAGAGTTTACAATCTAAGAGGAGAGGGGACCCTGCTCCAGAGTTTACAATCTAAGAGGAGAGGGGACCCTGCTCCAGAGTTTACAATCTAAGAGGAGAGGGGACCCTGCTCCAGAGCTTACAATCTCCCTATACCTGAGTGACCCCACAGTTCTCCCTGTATTCTGCCAAATCCCTGGCTGCTGGAACGCTGCAGAAAGGTTTATTGAGCTTTTTGTTACAGTGAGAATCGGAGCTGCTCCTTGTAGCTTCTTTAATGCAATTCAGGGGGCAGGAGGGAGGTTTCACAGAGGATTTTGTTTCTGCATAGGGAGTATATTAATCTTGCATCAAAAGGCATATAGATGCTCGTTGCACAAGAATGATTGCATCGACCAGGCATCTAGCTATTTTATGCAGCTGGATGCCTGTGCTCGTGGGGTCAAACTTTGACGAGCGAAAGATTATGCATTGGTGAAAAATAAGTTTAACCTAGATATGAGAACTGCTTATAAAGGGATTGAATGTGGGGGGAAAAACTGACTTTAAAGGAAAAACAACTTTCCCTGATATGACCACTAGATGGCAGCAGTTCCATGCTAAAAAGATGTGAAAATTTGGCAATTCATGAATAAAAATGACCCATTGGCCCAAAAGATTTCTGCCTTAAACCGGCAAAAGTTACTCTTTATTCACTTGTATGTAATTATTAGAATGTATGTATATATTTATATATTTTATTGTAATATTTGTTTATGTTGATTTAATTCCAGCTCTGTTTTTGGAGATGTCTTCATCGGCCTGTGTCATCACCCGACAGAAATCCTAGGATACCCAGTTTATATCAGTGCTCGCTCTGCACAGCAAGTTCCGTTTTCAGGGTGTGTTTTTTGATCTGCTGCATCGTGCTTTCTGTTTATGTTACTGGTTTGTGAATTTCTCTTATATGTATTTATGTTATATATTTATAAAGTATTTTACCAGGAAGGATACATTGAGATTTCTCACGTTTTCAAGTATGTCCTGGGTTCAAGAACATTGAATTGTTACAGTTGTTACAGAAATGCAAAGTTACAGTTACAAGAAACTTATACGGCGCCACCAGATTCCGTAGCGCTTTACAAAGGGGAAGCACAAACAGCAGACTTACATGATACAAGAGGAAATACAACCCTGGTCGTAGGATAACTGTCCAGGTAAGGCTAGGGTCAGACTAACGCATTTTTCACGTTGTCCGTGAAAATGTGCGTTCGAAGAATGGACGTATTTTTTCACGGAATACGCAACAGCGGTCATACTATGCGCAGTTTCATCCATGATTTTGTACGGATCATCAATAAAACACTTCTTGCATCTGGACGTTATGTTGGCCGGACATTAGCAGCGTCTGATGTCTCCAATTCACGCACACACGCCGCTAGCGGACGCAGCGCACTCTGTACGTCAGTAGTAGCGGTTTGACGTTCTCGAAAAAATGCGTTCATTTTCCACTTGCGTTGCGCGGCCGAACTTTTGTGCGACCGTACTTCGTATATTGGCCGTCATTGCCCGTCATCTGCTGCTAGCACGGCCGTGATTAAGTGCGCCAGAACGCGCGTTCGCACTGCCTCAGTCTGACCCTAGCCTAATACATTACTTTAAACCAAGTGCTCAGGCAGACATCCCATGAGCTCACACTCTAAGGAATTAGGGTGACTGAAACAAATGGGAGGTGAAACTGGTTGCCAGTAGAATATCGTAGGGATTGCATGAAAAGGACCAGTTACTTGGGTTTAGTAAGAGTAATTAGTGAGAGAAGTGCAGACAGCTGGAAAGGGGAGCTGAGATTAGGGACTGGCCCAGGTGGGTTGGGGCAGCAGAGGGAAGAGATGGAGGGGATTTTGTGATGAGTATGCTGTGGAAATAGAATGAGGTTTGTGACAATGCACAGATAGCCCCTATTAAACATGTGGGGGAGGGAGGAGGAGGAGAGAAAAACAAACAGATTTTGAAATGGAGGGAGACTTAAAATACTTCAAAAGACTAGTCAGAGAATAATAAATGCAGACATGAAAATACAATTGAAAGATTATGGCAGCCTGGGGTATAATGTTGCACGCCATGTTGAACGGTGGATACCTTGAATACTTGGTTCAGGGCAGCAGAGGGAAGCGATGAAGGTGATTCTGTGATGAGTATGCTTGAATGCTTGGTTCAGGGTAATAGAGGGAAGAGATGGAGGTGATTCTGTGAAGAGTATATGTGCATTTATCTTGAAAATAACACCTGTCTGGCACATGCTGAATGGTTATTCAGAGATTAAAGTCAACGAAAAAGAAGAATTTTAAAAATGTGTCCAAAGTACCTTAAAAGCATTTCCCTGCTATTGTTATAGACAAGAAAACATCAAAAAAATGAGTACAAGGAAACAAGCTTAACAACCACAAAAAATAAATATATGTGACACTCATGTATACCCAACTAGATCATCTGACTCACGTATACCCAGCTATATCATCTGACTCACGTATACCCAGCTATATCATCTGACTCACGTATACCCAGCTATATCATCTGACTCACGTATACCCAGCTATATCATCTGACTCACGTATACCCAGCTATATCATCTGACTCACGTATACCCAGCTATATCATCTGACTCACGTATACCCAGCTATATCATCTGACTCACGTATACCCAGCTATATCATCTGACTCACGTATACCCAGCTATATCATCTGACTCACGCATACCCAGCTATATCATCTGACTCACGTATACCCAGTTATATCATCTGACTCACGTATACCGAGCTATATCATCTGACTCACGTATACCCAGCTATATCATCTGACTCACGTATACCCAGCTATATCATCTGACTCACGTATACCCAGCTATATCATCTGACTCACGTATACCCAGTTATATCATCTGACTCACGTATACCCAGCTATATCATCTGACTCACGTATACCCAGCTATATCATCTGACTCACGTATACCCAGCTATATCATCTGACTCACGTATACCCAGCTATATCATCTGACTCACGTACACCCAGCTATATCATCTGACTCACGTATACCCAAAATTTGGCAAACTGCCTCCTCCCTGAATAGCTGAATGGCCCCGAAATGTCACCGTACGAGGAAATTCACTGTTCGGTGTAATTTCGGGGCCAGATCCGCTCTCTCTGAATAACCCCTATAGTATCCGATGCTCTGAGCAGCACAGTGAGCTCCATGATGTAGTACCCATGTGTTTCCATGAGAAGCCCATTCTTCACTCAATGTCCCGATTAAAGGAAGACGTGACGTTCAATGCACCAGTGACGTCCGTGTGTTTTCAGGATATTCCTACTTGAAGATAAGTATCCTGAGGTTGTGTGATGCGGAGTCTTAGTACCAGTTTTCTTTGAACCTGAGCTACAGATTTATCACCTGGAATCCAGCCAGGATCTTCTCAAAATGTTTATTTATTTTACCGGAATCTGGAGCTATATATAAATACATTAAAGTGCGTTCATAGAAAACAGGAGAATGGGGTTTGGCAAACTGGGAGGACAGAGTGACGTCAATGGTTAAAGGGACGCCCTTCTCACCCCGACCACTCTATTGATTATTCGGTAGCCTTTACCACAATACAGACTTGTGTTTCTGCACCTTATCGTCTGTGTTCATAGTCCAGGTGAGAGTTTCTGTCATCCTGTATTAAGTGGATGATCAATATCTGGTTACAGAGTTATTGATTAAAAGTGGTCAGGATGTGAGGAGTGCTCTCCTTTCTCCAACCCCCCTCCCAGCTCCACAAATCACTGGGTGAAGTGGAAGAGTTTCCTCCATCCCACCCAGCGCTGTCAGCAGGATCTGCCCAACAGGACATAAAAGGGAAACTCTATTTTTTAATGGACTGTCCCTTTAAGAATATTTGTTCCTATAGTGGTTTTAAAGGAATATACGTGTAGTGTTCTATTGTACCATAAATATATCCTACCTGCTACCAGACTGGGTAATGAGTCTCTAAGGCCTTCCAAACTTTTTGGAAATAGTTTTCATTTTTTCTCCTCACTCTGTAACCTGATATTGATCTGCCTCTCGACATAGGATGGTACAATCTACCACCTAGACTCTGAACATGGAAGCTGAGGTGCAAAAAGCATGAGTCTGTTGTATGCTAAAGGCTGCGAAATAAAATAAGTTAACCCTTTGTGGGTAGAAGGCAATTGCTTCAACTGCTAAAATACTTCTTGTACCAGATTGGATTTATTAAGGCGGTGAAAAAAAAAATCAGTAAATGACCCCTTCAATGGATTTAAGAGCACGGGTGTAACTACAGGGGTGGTCGCAGTGACAGCCCCTGCTGGTCCTGCATTCCATGCAGTGCAGTTTGTGGGCAAAGGGACTACAGGATCGGAAGCAGTCGCAGGAGGGGTCTGACACTGAACATCTGCGAGTATTGACTCCTGTGGCTCATTTAGCACATGAGGCTTCATTCTGTGTAAAGTTCCTACACACCTCCTTCCCATCTCAGCAAAATGTTGGGATGCAGCGGACGTTAGGGCCGGGGTCAGATGAGCAGTAGGAACGTCCGTGAGAGTGGAGGTGGGAATGTTTAAATGAGGCTGCAGGGGATCTACTGTGTTGTCTATGCTACCCGATGTAAGAGATGACAGCTGAATGAGCTCAGATAGAGGACTTTCAACACTTTAATTTACCCCGTTAATGTCCTTTGCATCCTTCGTGTAATGCAATCCTTATGAGTAGTAGTTTTCTTGGACCTCTGACCCAGTCACTCCATTCTATGGTCAAAGCCACACAGTGAGGAGCAAGTGATGCAAAGACAACACAAAATATCACACAATGGATGCACCCAGTGACACATATAGAGGGAAATATCACACAATGGATGCACCCAGTGACACATATAGAGGGAAATATCACACAATGGATGCATCCAGTGACACATATAGAGGAAAATATCACACAATGGATGTGCCCAGTGGTGACACATAGAGGAAAATATCACACAATGGATGCACCCAGTGACACATATAGAGGAAAATATCACACAATGGATGCACCCAGTGACACATATAGAGGAAAATATCACACAATGGATGCACCAGTGACACACATAGAGGAAAATATCACACAATGGATGCACCAGTGACACATATAGAGGAAAATATCACACAATGGATGCACCCAGTGACACATGTAGAGGAAAATATCACACACTGGATGCACCCAGTGACACATATAGAGGAAAATATCACACAATGGATGCACCCAGTGACACATATAGAGGGAAATATCACACAATGGATGCACCAGTGACACATATAGAGGAAAATATCACACAATGGATGTGCCCAGTGGTGACACATAGAGGAAAATATCACACAATGGATGCACCCAGTGACACATATAGAGGAAAATATCACACAATGGATGCACCCAGTGACACATATAGAGGAAAATATCACACAATGGATGCACCCAGTGACACACATAGAGGAAAATATCACACAATGGATGCACCCAGTGACACATATAGAGGAAAATATCACACAATGGATGCACCCAGTGACACATGTAGAGGAAAATATCACACACTGGATGCACCCAGTGACACATATAGAGGAAAATATCACATAATGGATGCACCCAGTGACACATATAGAGGAAAATATCACACAATGGATGCACCCAGTGACACATATAGAGGAAAATATCACACAATGGATGCACCCAGTGACACATATAGAAGAAAATATCACACAATGGATGCGCCCAGTGACACATATAGAGGAAAATATCACACAATGGATGCGCCCAGTGACACATATAGAGGGAAATATTTTCTTAACTAAACATACAAGAGAAAAACAAGCACATGTAAGATATCAGCAACATCACATAAACACAATAAGGACATTTCATGTTTTGGTGGTACTGGCCCTTTAATTGCTAAATTATGATTAAGCTCTATGATGGAAACAACAGTGTAGAATATAGAGATGTTTGGTAGCCGTTCCCTATTAGTGCCGTGTTCTGATGTTTGTCCCAGTAATGCCACCACTCGTTCAATGAAAGAGCAGTGCTTAGTGAATATACCCCTGAGTAAACAATAATGCTATAGACCCGGCGCCCCAGCATCTCACTCTCAGCAGGAGATGGATTTAACATTTGTTTCACTTAACTAATGGTTACTGGAAATAGGAAATAGAATGTAAACATAAGATGGGGAAATGTGTCTGGTGATTGATGCAAGGCTGCAGATATTGTATGGGGAGAACAAAGTCATTTCCTTAACCCCGCGCGTTTTACGCTATCTCCCTAATTATAGAAAATGCATCTTTTTCCAGTGATTTCATCTGAAAACAGCAAATATGACACACATTGTTACCTGTCCTGTGTTTTCTTTTAACTTCCTGCTTATTCTTGAAAAATTTCCAGTAAATAGGAAAGAAGTCTAACCATAGTGGCTCATTTTCCATAAAGACTATAATACATTAATAAAACAATATAATATAAATATAATGCAGTAACAAAATAATATAATTTAAAGAATATAATGCATTAATATAATATAATGTATTAGAATATAATAGATTAATAAAGTAATGTAATATAAATATAATACGTTAATAAAGTAGTATAATATAAATAATATAATGCATTAATACAATAAAATATAAAGACTTTACTACATTAATAAAGTAATATAACATCATAAAGTATTAACAAGTAATGAAGTAATATAATAGAGGGTATATTACAATACATTAATAAAGTCCTATAAAATAAAGACTATAATACATTAATAAAGTAATATAATCGAAATATAGTACAGTAACAAAATAATATAATTTAAAGAATATAATAGATTAATAAAGTAATGTAATATAAATATAATAGATTAATAAAGTAGTATAATATAAAGAATATAATACATTAATATAATGAAATATAAAGAATTTAATAAATTAATAAAGTCATATAATATAAATATAATGCAATAACAAAATAATATAATTTAAAGAACATAATATATTAATGACGTATTGTAATATAAATATAATAGATTAATAAAGTAGTATAATATAAAGAATATAATAGATTAATATAATGAAATATAAAGAATTTAATAAATTAATAATATAATATAAATGTAATGCAATAACAAAATAATATAATTTAAAGAATATAATAGATTAATAAATTAATGTAATATAAATATAAAAGATTACTAAAGTAGTTTACTATAAATAATATAATGCATTAATATAATAAAACAAAGAATTTAATACATTAATAAAGTAATATAACATAAAGCATTAACAAGTTAATAAAGTAATATAATATAAAGGGTATATTATAATATATTAATAAAGTACTATTAAATAAAGACTATAATACATTAATAAAGTAATATAATATTAATATAATGCAGTAACAAAATAATATAATTTAAAGAATATAATAGACTAATAAAGTAATGTAATATAAATATAAAACATTAATAAAGTGGTATAATATAAAGAATATAATAAATTCTTTATATTTTTTAGATTATTGTAATACATTACAGTTACAGGTACAAGTACTTATACAGCGCCAACAGACTCCATAGCGCTTTACAATGGGGAGGCACAAACATTAGACACACATGATACAAGAGGAATGACAACCCTGCCCGTAGAATAACCATCCAGTTAATACAGCACTTTAAACCAAGTGCTCAGGCAGACATCCCATGAGCTTACAATCTAAGGGACGGGGGTAGCTGAAACAAATGGGAGCAGAGGGAAGGTGAAACTGGTGGCCATAGGAATATCGTAAGGATTGCACGGGAAGGAGCAGAAATTTGGGCTTAGTAAGAGTAATTAGAGAGAGAAGTGGAGACAGCTGGAAAGAGAGCTGAAATTAGGGACTGGCCCTGGGTGGGCGAGTGGATGGGGAGGGTGGGTTGGGACAGCAAAGGAAGTGAGATGGAGGTCAGTCTGTGAGAGTATGCTTGATGCTGGTTTCAGGTCGCAGAGGGAGTGAGATGGAGCTCAGGCTGTGAGAGTATGCTTGAAACAAATCCTGCCTGAGTCCCGCGGTAAGAAAGCTGGTTGTACAGCAAATGCTTATGCCGGCTATTGATTACGGAGATGTAGTGTATGCAGCCGCCCCGCAAACACACCTTCATAAACTTACTACATTGTATAACTCATTCTGCCACTTTGCGCTACAATGTAACTACATGACCCACCATTGTGACATGTTAAAAGAGCTAAACTGGCCGTCGCTGGAATCCAGACGCACCCTTCACCTTTCCAGCCTGGTGTTTAAGAGCATCTCTGGGAAGCTGCCACCCTACCTGAATAGACTGCTTCCCCCAGCAGCTCCCTCATCCTATAACCTCCGATCCAGGACCAGCACTTTACTTGCAATACCACAATACAAAAAGACAGTGGCTCGGTCCTCATTTTCCTACAGAGCACCACAATTATGGAATAACCTCCCAGACACCATCAAATCTTCCCCCAGTCTTAAGTCACTCAAGAGCTCCCTATTAACATACCTCAATACAGAATGCACCTGTATACATGTAACATAGTGACTATATTTCCTACATATTTATTTTCTGTTAATCTGTATATTTGTGTTTTCTTAATATCTTGCATTGTATTCCTTTTTATTTCTGTAACTGTAACACTTCAATGTTCTTGAACCCAGGACATGCTTGAAAACGAGAGAAATCTCAATGTATCCTTCCTGGTAAAATCCTTTATAAATAAATAAATACTGGTTTCAGGGCGCAGAAGGAATGAGATGGAGGTTAGTCTGTGAGAGTATGCTGTGGAAAGTAATATAACATAAAGAATTAACAAGTTAATAATGTAATATAATATAAAGAAATATAATACAATAAACAGAAGTAAAGTACAAAAAATAAGTCTGGGAACTCACCAAGATTTCTGTTGCCCAGTTAGCAACTATTAGCTCGTACTTAAGTCAAATACGTACTCAAATCTGATAGATTTATAAAGATTATAGTGAAAATATGTGACACAGACAAATCATATATATTTATTTATTGTGGCCTGACAAGCAAACATATGACTAAACACAAACTTAAAAGTGTATGGGGCCAACGGATCACTGTCATTTATAAAGTAGAATGTATAAGTATAATGCATTAATAAAGTGATATGCAGTATATAAGTAAAGCATATGGTTTTTAAAAGACAGGGAGGTCTTAACATTTACGTAACGTATACATTTCTTATAAAAGAAATGCACAAAACACAATTTCACGGCTAATAACGTGTACTTAACCTCTTCACTACCAAGACAGAGTGTACAAACTCGATTTTCTAGTACCTGCTGGTGCCCTGATATTTATTAGACTCGATGTGGTCATATCTTGAAGCAATGCAAAGGCGTTTAGTTAATTGTAGAGTGAATTCTTTTTCAAATTAATGGGCTTCGGCACGTGCCCCTACAGTTTTAGCGCTTTGGGCAAGACAGAGGAGGTGCCAATCATTTTTGAAAGCTTGCAATTTGTCGATCTTTTTGTTCCAGAAAATAGAGAATCCCACGCTGTATTATAGAGCTGTAGTAGAAGTTTTGCCCAATAGATGGCACCATCTGATAGTCAAATAATGCATACATTTTGAAAATGTGCTTCAGAAATCATCGGCACATTTTCAAAATTTGACTTCTACAAATTTGTTTTCCATAAAACCACTGAGTCTTGGCAGTGGTTTTATTTATTTATTTATTTATAAAGGATTTACCAGGAAGGATACATTGAGATTTCTCTCGTTTTCAAGTATGTCCTGGGTTCAAGAACATTGAAGTGTTACAGTTACAGAAATACAAAGTATTACAATGCAAGATATTTAAAAAAAAAACAACACAAATATACAGATTAACAGAAAATAAATATGTAGGAAATATAGTCACTAGGATACATGTTTACAGGTGCATTCCTTATTGAGGTATGTTAGTAAGGAGCTCTTGAGTGACTTAAGACTGGGGGAAGATTTGATGGTGTCTGGGAGGTTATTCCATAATTGTGGTGCTCTGTAGGAAAATGAGGACCAAGCCACTGTCTTTTTGTATTGTGGTATTGCAAGTAAGGTGCTGGTCCTGGATCAGAGCTTATAGGATGAGGGAGCTGCTGGGGGAAGCAGTCTATTCAGGTAGGGTGGCAGCTTCCCAGAAATGCTCTTAAACACCAGGCTGGAAAGGTGAAGGGTGTGTCTGGATTCCAGCGATGGCCAGTTTAGCTCTTTTAACATGTCACAATGGTGGGTCATGTAGTTACACTGTAATGCAAAGCGGCAGAATGAGTTATACAATGTAGTAAGTTTATGAAGGTGTGTTTGCGGGGCGGCTGCATACACTACATCTCCGTAATCAATAGCCGGCATAAGCATTTGTTGTACAATCTGCTTTCTTACCGCGGGGCTCAGGCAGGATTTGTTTCTGTACAGGGCACCTAGTTTGGGGTAAAGTGTAGATGAGAGTTTTTCGATGTGGGGGCCAAAGGATAGATTAGGGTCCAACCACATACCTAGATATTTGAGAGAAGTGACTGTGGTCAGCATGCCATTTGATTTTGTTCCAACACATAGATGGGGATTTTGCAATTTGTGTAGTTGTACTGATGAGAGACTGGATGGGAACGAAAAAAGCTTAAGCAATTTCCCTGTTTAAAGAAAAGAGTTGAAAGTTGGGAGGAGTTACAATGGTTCTCCTTTTGTTTCAGGGTATCGCTGGGATTGGGTCTCGGGGGCAGATAACAGAAAGGGGAGGGGCAGGGGTAATAGAAAAGGGCAAGCAAAGGACAGAAGGAATCAGTCTAACCTTTGTCTTTTTCCCACCCTACCCACCCTGTTTTTAGGTTACTGCCTGTTCACCGAGTCGAAAAGGTCACGTCGTCAGAGAGCAGCATTGACCACGGATAGGGGCTAATGAAGTGGTGATTCCGCCAGTCATTTCAAGACCGCCTGTGGGTTCCCATACGGGGTCATACCATGTAGCAGGAAGCCGGTTGGTGGTTTGTGCGGCCAAAGCCGGTGGATTGCTTTAGATATGGGCATGGTTAGTCGAGGTGCAGTCAGGTAATTTCACCATGTTACATGAAGCCAGCTGGTGGTTTGTGTGGCCAAAGCTGGGGGATTGTATTGACAGTTACTTCAGCTGGTGGTTTTTCTACGACCAAAGCCGGAGGATTGTTTTTTGAGTAAAGACATGGTTAGTTGAGGTGCAGTCAGATCATTTTACCATGTTACACGAAGCCAGCTGGTGGTTTGTGCGGCCAAAGCTGAGGGGATTACATGGAGAGTTACTTCGGACGGTGAAATATGCGGCCCTGGCACGTGGAGAGGCGATAGAGGGGGAGGATCTGGGGGTCTGTGTGGTGGTTTGTGCGGCCAAACAGAGGTAGCCTCCTGGTTTGAAGATCCTCCCGGGCCTGCTATCTGCTATAAAGAGAGCAGCGTGTGGTCGCGCTAGCTTAGCCACGTGGGGCCGGCCGCTATTTCTGGGCAATGCTGGTGGTTCATTGCGGTTGCCAGTGTTATCTGGCTGGATCTATGGTACCAGTGTTATCTGGCTGGATCTATGGTACCAGTGTTATCTGGTGTTACCTAGTCCAAGAAAGCGAGGATCGATGATAATTCTGCCACAAAGGCAATGGTTTTTTGGCCTTGATTATAAATAAAAGACGTGACCTTTTCAAACCGCCAATACTTTTGTCATGTGTTTTATTTATGGGGAGAGCGGGGACGAGGAGGGGGGGATGGTTTGGGGGGTTTGAAGGGAAGTAAAGGTAATTTAAGAGAAAGGTAATGGTGGAGGAGAAATAAGGGTAAAATGCTTATAGGTGCTGTTCCAAAGAGCATCGTTACAGTTTTGTCAGTATTTAAAAAAAGTTTGTTGTGTTTGATCCACTTTTCTATCTCTGTGAATTGTTCTTGCAGCGCGGCCTCCAGCTGCGGGAGATTTGGTTTGCTGGTATAGATTACAGTGTCGTCTGCGTACATGTGTACAGTTGAAGCTTTGCAGACGTTGGGCAGATCATTTATGAATATTGTGAATAGCAGGGGCCGAGTATCGAGCCTTGGATAACAATGTTGTAGTGAAGGGGATAAAAAGCGCATTTAACGAAAAGCAATTTTTTTTTAAATCCCTAGCACAGGAACACAATGTATCAGTCAGATCTCTGCTTCACAGCATGTTTAACAACTACATCATAAACAGGGTTATTCATGGAGCGCCGGAATTTCGGTGCTCTTTCGTTCTCCGCTCTTCGGGGAATCAAATTCCCCCACCCTGCGGTAAATTCACCATTCACCGCAGGGTCTCTGAAGTGCAGGGAACGGATCCAAAAATCTACCGTCAATCCACCGAAAATCAGCCGAAAAATCGCTGAGAAATCGCCGAAATCCCACAGAAAACTCCCGCCGATATGATCTGAAACACCGCAGAAACCCCCCGTCGCAAACCCGCTGAACACAGTGCTGACCAGCTGCCGGAAAAAGCAGACAACCAGACGAACAGGGTAAAAAACAAACAAAACAAAAAAAACGATTGAAAGTTTGAAATTTGAAACGCTGTTTGCAAAAACAAACTACTGGACGAAAATGGCTGAACTTTAAATATAAAATCCTATGAATGATAATAAAAAGGTCTATTACAGAAAAAAGAAAAAACGCTACTTAAAAAAAAAAACGGTAAAAAATTCGGTTGGAAAAAAATCGTGAAAAATGCCTAAAGCATCCTAAAAATAAGGATGAAGAGACTTTTTGCTGCAGATTGAAAGAATAAACAGTTTATTAGATATTGGTTAAAAACAGGAATATTTTTAACATTGAAACCTATGGGATTCGTCTGATTAGAGCTGCCGAATGAAAACACCGAACAGCAGGGCAGTTCACTGACATTTCTCTGCTGTTCGGTGTCTGTGAATAGATTAACCATTGCTTCTCTATGGGGGATTTCACTGCCGCCGAACAGGCACCGTATTTTGCTGGCAATTCACCAATATTTGGCAAACTGCCTGCTTTCTGAATAGCCGAATGGCCACGAAAATTAACTGTACGGGGAAATTCACTGTTCGGTGCATTTTTGGGGAAAGTTTGGATTTCTGTGAATAACCCCTAGAGAAATTTCCCAAAAAAATCAGGATCCAGGATCCATTTTTTATTATTTACACAGTCAGGGTTATTGAAAGAGAATCGAAAAGCCACCGCACGTTCAGTGACTTTTCCTTCTCTTCCATTCGGTGCGATTTGGCGATCCCATTTCGGCGACCCTGCGGTGTATTCAGCAAGCACCACAGGGCCATCGTAATGCAGGGAAAAGTCGACGCAAACCTGCCGAACACTCACCGCAAAACCAGGGCGAACGCACACTGAAACCCGCAAAAACATCTGGATTAACCCGCCGGAGAAACCCGAGCAGGAGCCGATAACAGCGCAGAGCAGCCGCCGGAAAAAGCCTACACCGCAGACGAAGGAAGTGAAGAAAAAAAACCAAAAAAACAGTTTGCTTGAATGTTTGAAAAGTGAAACGCTGTTTGCAAAGAAACTACTGAGCGAAAATGTCTGAAATTTACATATAAGATCCAATGAATGATAATAAAAAACGATTTAAAAAACAAAACGGGAAAAAAATGTTTGCAAAAAAATCCCCAAAAATGCCTACAAGGTCATAAAAATCTAAAAATAAAGAGACTTTTACCGCAGAATAAAATAATAAACGGTTTATTAGATATTGGATTAAAACGGGAATATTTTTAACATTGAAGCCTATGGGATTCGCCTGAATAAACCTGCCGAATTAAACCACTGAATGGCAGGGCAATTCGGCAACTTTTCACTGCTGGTTTGTGTTCTCTGAATAGACGAAGCATTGCTTCTCTATGGGTTTTCACGGCCCTCGAACAGGCACCGAACAGGCACCGTATGTGCAGGCAATTCGCCAGGATTTGGCGAATTGCCTGCTCTCTGAATAGCCGAATGGCCAGGAAGGGTAACGGTAGCTGAATTTCACTGTTCGGTTACCTTTCTCCAGCAATTCGGAGCTCTTTGAATAACCCTGAGTAACAAATATTTGGGAATATTCCTACAGGGTTATTCAAAGAGATTCGAAAAAAGTCACCGCACGTTCGGTGACTTTTCGTTCTCTTCAATTCGGTTCCTTTTGCCGATCTCATTTCGGTGACCCTGCGGTGTATTCAGCAAGCACCAGAGGGTCCCCGAATTGCAGGGAAAAGCTGCCGAAAACCTGACGAAAACTAACCGCAAAACACACCGAATGCACGCCGAAAACAAGCAAAAACATCTGGATTAACCTTCAATTTCCCGAGCAGGAGCCGATCACACGCAGCAAAGCAGCCGAACAGGAGTCGATCGCACACAGCCGAAGCAGCCGAAGCAGCTGAGACGCAGAGGAGGCAGTGAGTAAATTAGCAAAACCGTTTGTATGAATCTGGGAAAATGAAAAGCTGTTTGCAAAGAAACTACTGAGCGAAAATGTCTGAAATTTTCACAGGAGGTCCAGGGAATGATAATAAAGAGGGCTGTTACAAAAAAAAGAAGTAAACGTAAAAAAAAACTTAAAAAAATCTGAAAAATGCTTAAAGTATCCTAAAAAAACTATAAGTAAAGAGACTTTTTGCTGCAGAATTTTATAATGAACGGTTTATTAGATATTGAATTAAATCGGGAATATTTTTAACATTGAAGCCTATGGGATTCTCCTGAATAAATTTGCCGAATGAAACCACCGAATGGCAGGGCATTAGGGGAACCTTTCACTGCCAGTTTGTGTTCTCTGAATAGACGAAGCAGTGCTTTTTCATGGGGTTTTCACTTCCCTCGAACAGGCACCGTATGTGGCGAATCCTGGCGAATTGCCTGCTCTCTGGATAGCCGAATGGCCAGGAAAGGCAACCGAACGCTGATTTTCAGCGTTCGGTTACCTTTCTCAAGCAATTCGGATCTCTTTGGATAACATTGCCAGTGTATTCCTAATTGGCAGACGGATGCACCATCTGCTGGCCGAATGGAGTTACTGCAGCTTAGGGCTTCGTGCGGGATCAGCTGGGGATATGTCATTCAGACACATTCCCCCAATGGTTTTAAAAGGTGATAACGCCTCAGGCATCATGCCCAGGGTGCTAAAACATTAGGGGCACCTTCTGGAGCTGAAATGCAAGCGAAATTCATTTGCAAAAACAAACTTAATTTGCAATGATACAGCATAGTCCCAGATGGATCCGCGGCTGCTGTGTCTGCTGCTGCTGCTGATCGTGTAAACACAATCACAGTAATGAAGGGGTTAATTTGAAAAAAGTCTTTAAAATAACTTATTCTCTTTAAAAAGCCCCTAATGTTTCGGTGTTTTCAGAAAGTTCTTTGTAGTTTGTAACATATCATTTGATTATTTATTTTTTTTGGACGAGGTTCGGGGTCTGAGCATCACTTTGGCCTTCATCCTGAAATAACAAGCGTCTGCTGTTTGCGCTCCTCTTCCTGGGAAGCCTCTGAGTAAAATAAACTCAACATCAATTTACGGTAATGAAGGGTGGTAATTCATTTGATGTCAAAAGCGGGTTGAAGAATGGAGACTTGGCGCAGGCAGAGAAAGAACAAGAAGCTTCTCATTATGAGTGGAGAAAGGCCAAAGAAGGAACTTCAAACGCAGAGAGAGAGAGAGAGAGGCGGCTTATCAGATGGGAAGGGTGCTTATTATTGAGACATTAACCCTGCACCAAACAAGACGTTGTGGTTGACTTGACACCAATGAGCCAAGAGCTTGATTCATAAAGGGCAACGCTAGACTGAGACTGGCTGGAAAATGAGAATTCTCATGAGTTTGCAATGCGTTTTACGTTATTTACAAGAAATCAAGGCATACTCGGGCCATGCAAGGAGAACGCTTCCACCTTAACCTATGGTTCCATTATAAAAGCCACTGGAAATCACCACCAAATTCCTTTTTCCGGAAGCAGTTTGAAGGAGACCTGTGTGTGTTAATATTTGGAAATATTTGACACATTTTTGTCACATTTGATTATCCACCAAGCAAGAGTGTGGAAGTGAAGTTCACTGTAGTTACAAAGCGGTACAAGTCACTGCTGTTGCAACCACTGTCCAGAAAAGCAAATTTTAGCACCAGTAGGTGAAAAGCAATACCATCACTATTTTTCCATAAATGAATGTCAGGCCCCTTCCCCGCCTACCGTAACTCACCGCGATCCCGGCGGCGGCATCCTCCGACTGGATGTGGGGGTAGCACGCCACTCTCCTGGAAGACGTGTGCGGGCCCCCAGGCTCGGGCATGGGCCTTGGGGTTCTCCCTCCATCACGGTGGGGGGATCTCCTCGAGGTGCCGGTGACCGGGCAGGTTGGCGTGTGCACGGCGCATCCAGGGGGCGTGGTTTCGGCATCTGCAGTGGAGGTGACGTCTGCTCTGACGCCTTGGGTTTCCCCGCTCCAATGGTGAAGGAGGTGGACTGAAGGCAGGGTCGGATTAAGGTCTGTATGGGCCTGGAGCTGAATATTTTGGTGGCTTTTTTTGTAATTTAGTGAAATGAAAACATATTTTCGGTTATTTAATAGTGCAGATACGGGTATATCTGACCAGGCAGATACGGGTATATCTAACCAGACAGATACGGGTATATCTAACCAGACAGATACGGGTATATCTAACCAGACAGATATGGGTATATCTAACCAGACAGATATGGGTATATCTAACCAGACAGATACGGGTATATCTAACCAGACAGATATGGGTATATCTAACCAGACAGATACGGGTATATCTAACCAGACAGATACGGGTATATCTAACCAGGCAGATACGGGTATATCTAACCAGGCAGATACGGGTATATCTAACCAGACAGATACGGGTATATCTAACCAGGCAGATACGGGTATATCTAACCAGACAGATACGGGTATATCTAACCAGACAGATACGGGTATATCTAACCAGACAGATACGGGTATATCTAACCAGGCAGATACGGGTATATCTAACCAGACAGATACGGGTATATCTAACCAGACAGATACGGGTATATCTAACCAGGCAGATACGGGTATATCTAACCAGACAGATACGAGTATATCTAACCAGACAGATACGGCTATATCTAACCAGGCAGATACGGTATATCTAACCAGACAGATACGGTATATCTAACCAGACAGATACGGGTATATCTAACCAGACAGATACGGGTATATCTAACCAGACAGATACGGGTATATCTAACCAGGCAGATACGGGTATATCTAACCAGACAGATACGGGTATATCTAACCAGACAGATACGGGTATATCTAACCAGACAGATACGGGTGTATCTAACCAGGCAGATACGGGTATATCTAACCAGACAGATACGGGTATATCTAACCAGGCAGATACGGGTGTATCTAACCAGGCAGATACGGGTATATCTAACCAGGCAGATACGGGTGTATCTAACCAGGCAGATACAGGTATATCTAACCAGACAGATACGGGTATATCTAACCAGACAGATACGGGTATATCTAACCAGACAGATACGGGTATATCTAACCAGACAGATACGAGTATATCTAACCAGACAGCAGGGCCGGCGCTAACGTAAGGCGACACAGGCGGCCGCCTTACTGTGCTGGCCTGGTGCCAAACTGGGGGGCGCCACAAGTTCCCCGGTCACTGCTGGCCGGGGATTTCCCTTCAGTGCCGTCCATTATGATAATTATCCTCCTCCCCCTTGCACAGCATTGGTGGCTTGGCTGCTCCCTCTCCAGCCAGACGCTCTGTGTGTGCAGGCTGTGTCTGCCCCCTCCAGTCAGGATCCGGGTCCGCCCCCTCCAGGCATGGTCTCCCTGGAGCTTCTTCACTGCACTCAGAGCGGCAGATTCTGTGCAGCTTCCTGTTTCCCCGCCTGGCTCCTCCTCTTCAGACAGCATCCTGTCCCGCGCAGCTCACTGTACCACATGCACACTGCACGTACAGAGGCTGCTGAGGAGGAGACCGGGCACAGACAGACTGCAGCTGCAGAGGAGGGGGCACAGGACGTGTAAGTATACTTCCTTTTATGTGTGTGTGTGTGTTGCTGCTCCTCCTCCCTGTAAAGCTGTAATCCCCCCTCCTGTCTACTCTCATGCTTCACATTCCTTCCTTTAACCCTTTCTCTCCCTCTTCCCATTTTTTTCCCCTTTTTGTTTTAGTTAAAATGCTGCTTCCCTCCCCTCCTGCCTCCCTCACTGTATCTGACTGCAGAGTCAGGCTGGAGGGGGGGGGGCAGTGTTAATTTCTGGTCCCACTCAATGTCTCCCATAATGACCATGTCTCCCAACGCTCACAGCCAGTCCAGAAACCGCTCCCATCACTCACAGCCAGTCCAGAAACCGCTCCCATCACTCACAGCCAGTCCAGACATCGCTCCCATCACTCACAGCCAGTCCAGACATCGCTCCCATCATTCACAGCCAGTCCAGACACCGCTCCCATCACTCACAGCCAGTCCAGACATCGCTCCCATCACTCACAGCCAGTCCAGACATCGCTCCCATCACTCACAGCCAGTCCAGACATCGCTCCCATCATTCACAGCCATTCCAGACATCGCTCCCATCACTCACAGCCAGTCCAGACATCGCTCCCATCATTCACAGCCATTCCAGACATCGCTCCCATCACTCACAGCCAGTCCAGACATCGCTCCCATCACTCACAGCCAGTCCAGACATCGCTCTCATCATTCACAGCCATTCCAGACATCGCTCCCATCATTCACAGCCAGTCCAGACACCGCTCCCATCACTCACAGCCAGTCCAGACATCGCTCCCATCACTCACAGCCAGTCCAGACATCGCTCCCATCATTCACAGCCATTCCAGACATCGCTCCCATCACTCACAGCCAGTCCAGACATCGCTCCCATCATTCACAGCCAGTCCAGACACCGCTCCCATCACTCACAGCCAGTCCAGACATCGCTCCCATCACTCACAGCCAGTCCAGACATCGCCCATCATTCACAGCCATTCCAGACATCGCTCCCATCACTCACAGCCAGTCCAGACATCGCTCCCATCATTCACAGCCATTCCAGACATCGCTCCCATCACTCACAGCCAGTCCAGACATCGCTCCCATCTCTCACAGCCAGTCCAGACATCTCTCCCATCACTCACAGCCAGTCCAGACATCGCTCCCAATTCAGCTAATAAAAAGCAGGCAGTTTGCCAAATATTGGCGAATTGCCAGCGAAATACAATGCAGTTTGCCTCAAATCACAGCAATTCAACAATCTTCCGCGACAGTGAAATTCTCCCCTAGAGAAGTAATGGTTAATCTATTCAGAGACGCCGAACAGCACCGACATGTCAGTGAAATGCCCTGATTTTCAGTGCGACAGGTTTAAACAAGTGAATCCCATAGGATTCAATGGGGGGAAAAATATTGTTTCTATTATTTTTTTATTCCTTTCATTTGCAGCAAAAATTCTTTATTCATTTTATTATATAGAATTTTTTAGTAATTTTTCTGTATTTTTAGGCCAAATTTTTGATTCCCATTTTTTTTAATGGCTTTTATTCTTCTGTAACAGACCTTTTTTTGTTATTTTTTTATAGGACCTTTTTTATTATTTCCATGCATTTTTTGTTTTAAATGCCTTTTTTTAATATTGATGTTTTCTGTTTTTTTCTTTACCTTCAGTTTGGCGGCTGATTGGCTTTTTTTAGCAGCTGCATTCGGCAGATCGTCGTCGGCGGGTTGATTGGCAGATCCCTTCGGCACACTTCAGGGACCCTCCGGTGAATGTTTAATTTTCTGCAGGATCAGCGAATTGAACTCGCAGAAGTGCGCCGAACGAGAGAGCACCAAAATTTCAGTGTTCTCTGACTAACCCCTTTAAGTGCTTCTGTTGCGACCCCCCCAGTGCCCAATGTAGCGTTACAATGGATCGACTGGGAAAAGCACACGATGTAACATGTGTACTAGTAATACACATTACTACGGACGTGCTGTATTCCTCCCCGTCAAGCCAAAACGACAAACAGACGGGTCTAGAAAGCGCGATCTTCCATAAGAGGCTTGTGCTTTGTAGAGCTGTGTGTACGAACATACACACAGCGAGGCGGCCACATGGGCATCTGTGCGGAAAGAAGTCCATTCTCATGGACGTTCTTTCTGTGCTTGTGTGACTCCAGCCTAATGCACTAATCATACATAGCGCACACTGACACCACCCACTGGCAGCGCACTCACTCAGTTCACTCACTCACTCCACTGGCAGCTCACTCACTCACTCCACTGGCAGCTCACTCACTCACTCCACTGGCAGCTCACTCACTCACTCCACTGGCAGCTCACTCACTCACTCCACTGGCAGCTCACTCACTCACTCCACTGGCAGCTCACTCACTCACTCCACTGGCAGCTCACACACTCACTTCACTGGCAGACCACTCACACACGTTTCTATGCTGCCCCACACTTAGTGCCATCACATACACACACACACACACACCACTAATGTAATACACATGTAGTCTTTGTACATTTACATGCATATGTCAGTTCATTGGGAGGGGGGCGGCAAAATGCATGTTTGCCTGTGTACCCAAAAATGCTTGCACCGGCCCTGCCAGACAGATACGGGTATATCTAACCAGACAGATACGGGTATATCTAACCAGGCAGATACAGGTATATCTAACCAGGCAGATACGGGTATATATAACCAGACAGATACGGGTATATCTAACCAGACAGATACAGGTATATCTAACCAGGCAGATACGGGTATATCTAACCAGGCAGATACGGGTATATCTAACCAGACAGATACGGGTATATCTAACCAGACAGATACGGGTATATCTAACCAGACAGATACGGGTATATCTAACCAGGCAGATACGGGTATATCTAACCAGGCAGATACGGGTATATCTAACCAGACAGATACGGGTATATCTAACCAGACAGATACGGGTATATCTAACCAGACAGATACAGGTATATCTAACCAGACAGATACGGGTATATCTAACCAGGCAGATACGGGTATATCTAACCAGACAGATACGGGTATATCTAACCAGACTGATACGGGTATATCTAACCAGACAGATACAGGTATATCTAACCAGACAGATACGGGTATATCTAACCAGACAGATACGGGTATATCTAACCAGACAGATACGGGTATATCTAACCAGGCAGATACGGGTATATATAACCAGACAGATACGGGTATATCTAACCAGACAGATACGGGTATATCTAACCAGACAGATATGGGTATATCTAACCAGGCGGATACTGGGATATCTAACCAGACAGATACGGGTATATCTAACCAGACGGATACGGGTATATCTAACCAGACAGATACGGGTATATCTAACCAGGCAGATACGGGTATATCTAACCAGACAGATACGGGTATATCTAACCAGACAGATACGGGTATATCTAACCAGACAGATACGGGTATATCTAACCAGACAGATACAGGTATATCTAACCAGACAGATACGGGTATATCTAACCAGACAGATACGGGTATATCTAACCAGGCAGATACGGGTATATCTAACCAGACAGATACGGGTATATCTAACCAGACAGATACAGGTATATCTAACCAGGCAGATACGGGTATATCTAACCAGACAGATACGGGTATATATAACCAGACAGATACGGGTATATATAACCAGACAGATACGGGTATATCTAACCAGACAGATACGGGTATATCTAACCAGACAGATACGGGTATATCTAACCAGACAGATACGGGTATATCTAACCAGACAGATACGGGTATATCTAACCAGGCAGATACGGGTATATCTAACCAGGCAGATACGGGTATATCTAACCAGGCAGATACGGGTATATCTAACCAGACAGATACGGGTATATCTAACCAGGCAGATACGGGTATATCTAACCAGGCAGATACGGGTATATCTAACCAGACAGATACGGGTATATCTAACCAGACAGATACGGGTATATCTAACCAGGCGGATACGGGTATATCTAACCAGGCAGATACGGGTATATCTAACCAGGCAGATACGGGTATATCTAACCAGACAGATACGGGTATATCTAACCAGACAGATACTGTGTGAGGAAATTCTCATTCAGATTTCAATTATATACAGCTTGTAAAAAAATGTTTTCACATTTTATCCAATCCTTTGTAGTTATATATTCTTTAGGGTATTCTTGTTAAAAAGATTCTGAAATGGGAACCTGTTACTGCATCTTACTGAGAAAATATACAATTTTAACCAAAAAATATGAAATATTTCCCTTGTGTTTTGGAGGATGGTGTTTTATGAATAATATGACTATCAGGGTTATTCAGAGAGCGGTGAAAAGCAGGAGAATGACTGGAGAATGAAAAATTCTAGGTCAAAATAGCCAAACCAGAAAAATTCTCCCTTTCATCTCACTTTCCAAATCGGCTATTTTGACCTAGAATTTTTCATTCTCCAGTCATTCTCCTGCTTTTCACGCTTTCTGAATAACCCTGTATGTATAAAACACTGATCTTGCTCTCAGCATGAGAAATGAGAAGGGGAGTAATGGCAGTGGTATTGCTCATTTTATACGAGACAAATGGACAATGCCATCGCTTTGGAATTAAAAATAAATGTAAAGGTTTTTTTGTTTTATTTTACATGGTCTCATTTGGTATTAATGCAAAGGCCAGACTCTGACCTGTCCAATGACACCTCTCTTGAATTTGTGAGGTGTAAAAATTAGTGATGCAGGGTTCCAAAGTCCCTCCCAGTGCAATTCGCTGCAGTGCGACGGTTTAGCTTTTTGATGTGATAATTCGTGATAATAACATATCGTGCCATCACTTCCACACTTAAGATAGTGAGTTAGTGCAGCATCATTGTTCCCTTTATAATTGAAAAGTGAAAAATATTGCTGCGTTAGAAATAAAAAATAAAGAAATATTTATTATTTTATTTTTATTACTATGTAAAACCTGGTCATGTCGGATATCACTGGAAAGGTCATGCTCTGTCCTTTCCAGTGATACCTCACATGACCCTGTACTAGACATGTGCATTCGTTTTAGTACTAAAACGATTTAGTCCGAATTTTGGGATAATTTAGTTTTCGTATGACTCAAGAGAAACGAAACTGCTCAGTACAAAAAACGAAAGAAACTAAAATAAAATGCACTACATTTTAGTTTCAGTCCTTTTTGTGATATTACATTGATGAGTGAAGGAGACCAGCAATGAAGAGCGCAACATCGCAACATCCGAAGTTCTGCACCCTCCACATGCCAATGCAGTAGGATGTTCTATACAGAGAGGGGCATTAATTAATGCAGGAGGATGTTCTATACAGAGAGGGACATTAATTAATTCAGGAGAATGTTCTATGTATTATACAGAGAGGGGTATTAATTAATGCAGGAGGATGTTCTAAACATTATACAGAGGAGCCTTTTTATTTTTTAGCCCTTTAAATCCAGTGGCTGTGAGCGCTGAGATCGGCTGCTTGTTAAATTATCTCTCAGTGCAATCAGGGTTATTCAGAGAGCGTGAAAAGCAGGAGAATGACTGGAGAATGAAAAATTCTAGGTCAAGATAGCCAAACCAGAAAAATTCTCCCTTTCATCTCACTTTCCAAATCGGCTATTTTGACCTAGAATTTTTCATTCTCCAGTCATTCTCCTGCTTTTCACGCTCTCTGAATAACCGTGAATGTATCAGGCTCAGTTGTTACAGTAACTGACTGTAACAGCACTCAGAGTTTCAGTAAAACAAGGAAATAATATTGTTCTAACCTCTTATATATAAAAATATTATTTACTAGTTTTACTGAAACTCTGAGCGCTGTGATGAGCAGCAGTCAGTTACTGTAACAGCTTTGCCTGACACGGGGCAGTATTACAATGTTGGTGCTAACTTAACCAGAGCTGTTGTAAACTGAAAACCTACATAGGCTATAAAGGCTCTGGGAAGTTTACAACAGCTCTGGTTAAGTTAGCACCAACTATGTAATATGGCCCACATTGTGCTGAGAGTGAGAGATACTGTAACAAGCAGCGATCTCAGCCCTCTGAGGAGCCACTACAATAGTAATTGTATCCACTGGTTTTCGGATGAATGAAATTAGTTTTCATACTAAAGAACTGAAAACGAATTTCTTTAGCAACTAAATAAATTGCATTTTAGTACTAATCTTTTAGTTCAAAACGAAATTTTGTGCTGTGCACATGTCTACCCTGTACCAACTATGGAAATGGAGATATAGGGGACCAAATGCCCATCAATGCAGAAATAGTTATCCTTTCTCTGGGCCTATTCTGTGGCATGGGCCTGGAGCTGCTGCTCCATCAGCCCCTATGTTAATCCGGCCCTGACTGGTGGGGCGGGGCTAGGGGTAGACAAGACCAGCCCGACTCCCTATTTAAACCCCTAACTCGAGTGGCTGAGTACTCACTCGTTTTGTGCCCTTGCAGAAGACAGACCTATACCTTGCTTCCAGATCCCTATACCTTGCCTCCTGATAGCTATATACAGCCTCCTGATACCTTACGTTACTGACCACAGCTATTCTCACTGACCATGAATCTTGCTGCCAGCTTCGACCTTGGAATTCCTGACTACACCTCCCAGAAAACCCCTGTGTACCACGCCTTCTGATACAAGCCTCCACGTCCTGGGTTCCAGACCTCTGAACCTAACAGAATATCTGTGGCTGTTCTTCATTCAGAGAGTGCTGTCATAGTGTATAAACTTTTTGTGGCTCCGCCCCTTCCTGTTATGGAAGCTGAGCAAAAGGACTGTAAAGGTTTCTTTGGCTACCTTTCATTTTATGGAAACTGCAGATGTGAATGAAGTTTGTTGAAGATCTACCCCTTCCTGTCGTGGAGGCTCACCAGAACAATGCTGCTGTGCATAAAGTTTGTTGTGGCTCCACCCCTTCCTGTTGTTGAAGCTGAATAGAAGAATGCTTGGGTGAATAATGTTTCTTACGGCTCCGCCCCTTCCTTTCATGGACACTATGCAGGAGAATCCTAAAGTCAGTGAATAAAGTTTATTTTGGCTCCACCCCTTCCTGCATTAAAAGCTGAGCAGAGGAATGCTAATTTGAATAAAGCACAACAAAGAAGAATAAAATGACATCATGAAAAGTAATGTGAGTGAGTAATCACTAGGGATGTGCGTTTCGTTTTGTACCGTATCGTTTTTCTCATGAAACGGGCCGATTCGGTGCTTCGGAATCGTCCGACGTTCTGAGCTGGACCTGCAACGAAATCCGCACCATCCAAAATATTTCCCAATACGAAACGAAAAAAAAATCTTTATTTCGTATGGACATGAAATTTATAAACTTGCAAGTCATTTTTGTTCTATTCGCGATTTCTGTTTCGTTTTGGTTAATTTCGGACAATGTATTTTCGTATCGTTTCGAGTCCGTTTCGGTTCCATTGCTGATTTCGTAATTTCGTATCGTCAGTCACTTTTTTCATTTGTTCCAGTGCTTTCTTTCTGCATCAATAATATATTTATTTTAAAATATTTAATTAGCTTTTCCCTAAATCCCCAGTCTAACCGTACAAGATAATATGATTAAATAAAGTTGTGCAATGCATATTCATAAGAAAAAAAGGTTCTTTCGTAAAAAACAACACGTCCGAAGGAGCGAATTGGCAGAATTACTGTATCGTCCGAAATATCGGAGCATCCGAAATACCATACGTCTAAAATCAAAACTAAATGGACCCTTTGAAACGAAGAGAACAGACGATCTGAAAGACCAAAATTCCCTGATTTCACGAATCAAAAATTGATACGAAACAACGAGCCGAAACGAAAATGGGCCGAAATGATCAAAAACAAAATTTAAAAAAAAAAGGAAACGAAAAAAAAAATGCGTGCACATCTCTAGTAATCATACCCACAAATACTGCCTCCATCAAAGTATATTAAATCAAGACTTCTATATTACAAATTTTATAGACAAAAAACACCACAAATTTCACAAAGGATAAAAAACCATATATAGTAAAATATAAACAAAAGAGCAGGGGGTCACCCAAATTTCAATATGCATTTTCCTTACTTTCAAGGTAATACACATCACCTATACAAGGCTACCCAAAGACAACTGTTTTTATATATATATATATATATATATATATGTACACCTCTAATAGTTCTCAATGTCTCAGCGAGGCCAAATCGCTTAACAGACCTTTCCATATAGACCTAAATGTATTAAAGTTTCCTGTGGCTCCACCCCTTGCTGTCTTGAAAGCTGAGCAGAGGAATATCAATGTCAATAAAGTTTCCTGTGGCTCCACCCCTTCCTGACATGAAAACTGAGCAGAGGAATATCAATGTCAATAAAGTTTCCTGTGGCTCCACCCCTTCCTGTCATGAAAACTGAGTAGAGGAATATCAATGTCAATAAAGTTTCCTGTGGCCCCACCCCTTCCTGTCATAAAAGCTGAGCAGAGGAATATCGATGTCAATAAAGTTTCCTGTGGCTCCACCCCTTCCTGTCATGAAAGCTGAGCAGAGGAATATCGATGTCAATAAAGTTTCCTGTGGCTCCACCCTTTCCTGTCATGAAAGCTGAGCAGAGGAATATCGATGTCAATAAAGTTTCCTGTGGCTCCACCCTTTCCTGTCATGAAAGCTGAGCAGAGGAATATCGATGTCAATAAAGTTAACTGTGGCTCCACCCCTTCCTGTCATGAAAGCTGAGCAGAGGAATATCAATGTCAATAAAGTTTCCTGTGGCTCCACCCATTCCTGTTATGAAAGCTGAGCAGAGGAATATCAATGTCAATAAAGTTTCCTGTGTCTCTGCCGCTTCCTTTCATGGAAGCACCATTGTGGAAGTGCAGTTCACTGTAGTTGCAACGAGCAGTAAACATCACCGCTGTGGCAGTTGCGGCTGTTCTTCATTCAGAGAATGTTCTCTTAAGGGGTTTATTCTGAGAGAGTCGATTTGCCTCTGAAATATCACCAAACAGGGAATTTCCCCGTACGGTGACATTTCGGGGCCATTTGGCTATTCAGAGAGAAAGTATGATGCCTGTTCGACGGCCGTGAAATCTCCCATAGAGAAGCAGTGGTTAATCTATTCACAGACACCAAACAGCAGTGAGAAGTGCCCTGCTGTTCGGTGGTTTCATTCGGCAGGTTTATTCAGGCGAATCCCATAGGCTTCAATGTTAAAAAGATTCCCGTTTTTTTAATTCAATATCTAATAAACCGTTTATTATTTTAATGTGCAGCAAAAAGTCTCTTCATTTATTGATTTTTTTTAGGATCTTTTAGGCATTTTTCAGGATTTTTTTCCGCAAAATATTTTTCCCGCTTTTTTTAATAGCGTTTTTTTTCTGTATCAGACCTTTTTATTATCATTCATAGGATCTTATATGTAAATTCAAGACATTTTCGTCCAGTAGTTTTTTTGCAAACAGGGTTTGAAATTTGAGACTTTCAATCTTCTTTTTTTTTTTTACTCCGGTCGTCGACTTGTCAGTTTTTTCCAGCGGCTGGTCAGCGTCGTGTTTGACGAATCGTCTTTTTTCGGACGTGTTCAACAGGTTTTCTGCGGTGTCCTCAGATCGATTTGATTTTCGAATCGTATCGGCGGTTACGTTCAGTGGATTTTCGGTGAGTTTTCGGATCCATTCGGAGGCTTTTCTATGCACTTCGGGGTCCCTGTGGTGATTGGTGAATTCACCGCAGGGTCGGGAAATTTGATTCCCCGAAGTGTGGGGAATGAGAGAGCACCAAAATGTCGGTGACACTTTTAGATGACAGGTGCTACACTAAACACCTTCCCTTCCTGCTACAAGTGCTGCAATAAAATGCTTCCCCCCCTGCAACAAGGACAGTGCAGATCTCATGCATTTTAAAACTTCCAACAATATAAAAGTGTGCAAAATTACAAATTGCAGTGAATTCTGTTGCAGGTATAAGGAACCTACTCCCGTTCAAATTCTGCTTGCGACACCTCCGGTGTTGTCTCCCTGAGTCCATATGACCACATGGACATGTGCGAGGTCACACAGGACCAGCGGAAGGACACCGGAGAGCCATTTGTTCTACGTGTCCTTCCGTTTTCTGCGAGGAAGGAGCATATCGCGCCATCCTCTTCGCCGTGAGACAGGGTTTGTTCTTATGTCAGTGATTTCGAGGTGGCATTT
The DNA here is from genome assembly GCA_009667805.1 of Leptobrachium leishanense. Classification (NCBI taxonomy): domain Eukaryota; kingdom Metazoa; phylum Chordata; class Amphibia; order Anura; family Megophryidae; genus Leptobrachium; species Leptobrachium leishanense. The sequence continues at coordinate 448,848,385 of CM019064.1, forward strand.
TTTTTTTTATTAACAGATGCGATGCAAACGAGAATAACAAGTGACTTTGGAATCGATCGTTATTCTCTGGCTGCCTCAAGCATACAAACGACACAAAGTATAGGCAGCTTTAATGTACAGTATGCAGCCACAACAGCCGATCCGTGAGGAGCTTTATGCTGGAGTAGGGCCCCAGTTGAGGGTCTGGAGGGGTTAATAGTTAACCCCCTGTTGAGTATGTGAATTTAGGATAAAGGGAGTGCACAATGCACATCATAATATGTCAGCAAAGTGAGGGGTCAGTCCTGTGGCGTTAGATACACCAGTATGCTCCATAGACTCTGTGACCCTGCTGCCTGGAAATGCCAGTGACCGCAGTCCACGTATAACAAGGAGGCTTTGTCCTCTCCTCCTCAGTCGTATCTATGTTGCATCACAGCTTCCCTGAGAAGATCGTAAAATGTTGTAAGAATAAAGCCGCTCAGTGAAAGGTCTGGGAAACGCTCGCTTGTGTCCTTGTGTTCACTGCGAGCGAAGCCAAAATGATTGTTTGTGCGCACAAAGCCTGCACACAATGCGTATTGCGTCAGCTACACAATGTCACAAGCGCTCGCCAGCTTGGATAAGCACAAGGAAGGACGCATTGTGATATTCCTGGCACCACTAAATCAACCTATTCACCTCAACCAGCCGAGCAAAAACACGTCGTGTGTATCAGGAAACATCAAATTATGTTAAAAAAAGGTTTTATAACCATCTTTTTTCCACTAACTGGGGGACGGTTACAAAAAAAGGCCATTTCGGAAATGTTCACGCGTCCAGCAATCAATACTGTGTAACTACTGCACCTGTAAAGCGCTGACTACTCCTGTTACTGCTATATAAATATACACTGTATAACTACTGCACTTACTGCACCTCCCTCTACTGTAATGTAACCTGTAAAGCGCTGAGTACTCCTGTTACTGCTATATAAATATACACTGTATAACTACTGCACTTACTGCACCTCCCTCTACTGTAATGTAACCTGTAAAGCGCTGAGTACACCTGTTCCTGCTATATAAATATACACTGTATAACTACTGCACTTACTGCACCTCCCTGTACTGTAATGTAACCTGTAAAGCGCTGAGTACACCTGTTCCTGCTATATAAATATACACTGTATAACTACTGCACTTACTGCACCTCCTTCTGCTGTAATGTAACCTGTAAAGCGCTGAGTACACCTGTTCCTGCTATATAAATATACACTGTATAACTACTGCACTTACTGCACCTCCCTCTACTGTAATGTATCCTGTAAAGCGCTGAGTACACCTGTTCCTGCTATATAAATATACACACACTGTATAACTACTGCACTTACTGCACCTCCCTGTACTGTAATGTAACCTGTAAAGCGCTGAGTACACCTGTTACTGCTATATAAATATACACTGTATAACTACTGCACTTACTGCACCTCCCTCTACTGTAATGTATCCTGTAAAGCGCTGAGTACACCTGTTACTGCTATATATAAAATATACACACACTGTATAACTACTGCACTTACTGCACCTCCCTGTACTGTAATGTAACCTGTAAAGCGCTGAGTACACCTGTTACTGCTATATAAAATATACACTGTATAACTACTGCACTTACTGCACCTCCCTCTACTGTAATGTAACCTGTAAAGCGCTGAGTACACCTGTTCCTGCTATATAAATATACACTGTATAACTACTGCACTTACTGCACCTCCCTGTACTGTAATGTAACCTGTAAAGCGCTGAGTACACCTGTTACTGCTATATAAATATACACTGTATAACTACTGCACTTACTGCACCTCCCTCTACTGTAATGTATCCTGTAAAGCGCTGAGTACACCTGTTCCTGCTATATAAATATACACACACTGTATAACTACTGCACTTACTGCACCTCCCTGTACTGTAATGTAACCTGTAAAGCGCTGAGTACACCTGTTACTGCTATATAAATATACACTGTATAACTACTGCACTTACTGCACCTCCCTCTACTGTAATGTAACCTGTAAAGCGCTGAGTACACCTGTTCCTGCTATATAAATATACACTGTATAACTACTGCACTTACTGCACCTCCCTCTACTGTAATGTAACCTGTAAAGCGCTGAGTACACCTGTTACTGCTATATAAATATACACTGTATAACTACTGCACTTACTGCACCTCCCTGTACTGTAATGTAACCTGCAAAGCGCTGAGTACACCTGTTCCTGCTATATAAATATACACTGTATAACTACTGCACTTACTGCACCTCCTTCTGCTGTAATGTAACCTGCAAAGCGCTGAGTACACCTGTTACACTGCTATATAAATATACACTGTATAACTACTGCACTTACTGCACCTCCCTGTACTGTAATGTAACCTGTAAGGCGCTGAATACACCTGTTCCTGCTATATAAATATACACTGTATAACTACTGCACTTACTGCACCTCCCTGTACTGTAATGTAACCTGTAAGGCGCTGAGTACACCTGTTCCTGCTATATAAATATACACTGTATAACTACTGCACTTACTGCACCTCCCTCTACTGTAATGTAACCTGTAAAGCGCTGAGTACACCTGTTACTGCTATATAAATATACACTGTATAACTACTGCACTTACTGCACCTCCCTCTACTGTAATGTATCCTGTAAAGCGCTGAGTACACCTGTTCCTGCTATATAAATATACACACACTGTATAACTACTGCACTTACTGCACCTCCCTGTACTGTAATGTAACCTGTAAAGCGCTGAGTACACCTGTTACTGCTATATAAATATACACTGTATAACTACTGCACTTACTGCACCTCCCTCTACTGTAATGTAACCTGTAAAGCGCTGAGTACACCTGTTCCTGCTATATAAATATACACTGTATAACTACTGCATTTACTGCACCTCCCTCTACTGTAATGTAACCTGTAAAGCGCTGAGTACACCTGTTACTGCTATATAAATATACACTGTATAACTACTGCACTTACTGCACCTCCCTGTACTGTAATGTAACCTGTAAAGCGCTGAGTACACCTGTTACTGCTATATAAATATACACTGTATAACTACTGCACTTACTGCACCTCCTTCTGCTGTAATGTAACCTGCAAAGCGCTGAGTACACCTGTTACACTGCTATATAAATATACACTGTATAACTACTGCACTTACTGCACCTCCCTGTACTGTAATGTAACCTGTAAAGCGCTGAATACACCTGTTCCTGCTATATAAATATACACTGTATAACTACTGCACTTACTGCACCTCCCTCTACTGTAATGTAACCTGTAAAGCGCTGAGTACACCTGTTACTGCTATATAAATATACACTGTATAACTACTGCACTTACTGCACCTCCTTCTGCTGTAATGTAACCTGTAAAGCGCTGAATACACCTGTTCCTGCTATATAAATATACACTGTATAACTACTGCACTTACTGCACCTCCCTGTACTGTAATGTAACCTGTAAGGCTAGGGTCAGACTAACGCATTTTTCACGTTGTCCGTGAAAATGTGCGTTCGAAGAATGGACGTATTTTTTCACGGAATACGCAATAGCGGTCATACTATGCGCAGTTTCATCCGTGATTTTGTACGGATCATCAATAAAACACTTCTTGCATCTGGACGTTATGTTGGCCGGACATTAGCAGCGTCTGATGTCTCCAATTCACGCACACACGCCGCTAGCGGACGCAGCGCACTCTGTACGTCAGTACTAGTGGTTTAACGTTCTCGAAAAAATGCGTTCATTTTCCACTTGCGTTGCGCAGCCGGACTTTTGTGCGACCGTACTTCGTATATTGGCCGTCATTGCCCGGCATCTGCTGCTAGCACGGCCGTGATTAAGTGCGGCTGCACGCGCGTTCGCACTGCCTCAGTCTGACCCTAGCCTAAAGCGCTGAGTACACCTGTTCCTACTATATAAATATACACTGTATAACTACTGCACTTACTGCACCTCCCTCTACTGTAATGTATCATGTAAAGCGCTGAGTACACCTGTTCCTGCTATATAAATATACACTGTATAACTACTGCACTTACTGCACCTCCCTCTACTGTAATGTAACCTGTAAAGCGCTGAGTACACCTGTTACTGCTATATAAATATACACTGTATAACTACTGCACGTATTATCGGCAGGTCATGATGTGATGTGAGTTCTTTGATTACTGACATCTCATTTATATCTTTATATGAGACACATGTGTGGCTTCTATCAGCAGATACTGTTTATTCCTCGAGTAGCTCAGACATTCGTCGAAATACAGAAATCGACTCTCAAGCAGCTGCTTTTTTAGGATTGCTGCCGCTGTGTGGTCTGCAGCTTTGATCTGCATCCCGAAGTCAGAGCGCTTAACTGCTTTTTATGTTTACAGACATTGTCATCGCTTTGATCAACTGTCCAATAAAAAACGGTAATTACGATCCTTATCAACTTTATATGTTATAATATTTTTTGCAAGATAGTTACTTTTTCTTATCTGAGTGGTCACACTACTCCCTCTCCCCCCTCTGAGGGGGAACTCAATGGGCTGATTCAGCCATCAAGGTGCGGGGGCTTAGCCCACCCCAGACCCTCAGCTCCGGGAACCCTCAGCTCAGGTTTCCTGGGTTTGGAGTATCAGGTTGCTCTGGTTCAATGACTCTCACGTGTTTCTAGTTGAGGTCTGACAGCTGCAAGATGTCCTGCAGAGAGCTTCAGCCAATCCGGCCCAATGACTTATCAACGTGGAGTCCAAAACATCAAAACATGAAACACGGTCTAGCTTTGCTTTTTAAGACGGATGAAGAAGTTCATGTAGATTTTTTTCATCTGGCCTTATTAAAGGGATACATTGTATGAAATGAAACTCTTCATCTTGCCGATTTAACCCCGCGGCCCCAATGGAGAGTGAGATGAGGAGTGTGGTCATAGTGGACATGAGGTTTGAGGAGTTCACTGAGGAGAAGGGCACGTCCTCCTGGATGGCTCACCCACCACAACTGCCCCTTTTCCCTCTTTTTCCCTACACTTTCACCCAACCTTTTCCACTTTTTTCTTCTTTCTTCTCTTACACACTCTCGCTTTCCTTCCTTCCTCTTCGTCCCTCTTCTTATCTTCTCTATTTTACCTCATTATTATCTCTAGCTCTACCCTACTTTCTTCACATTGATCTTATCTTCAAGGGAGCATCCATGGAACCTTTAGGTTGGGGGTCACACGTGCGCATTAAGTGTGTCCGTTGTGACCTCATGCTGGAGCGACTGGGAGGACCACACGATGTAACATGGCTACTTTTATCGCAGGTTATTTTTCTATTATTATTTATACGGTATTTTCCAAGGATGGATAAATTGAGATTCTGACGTTCACGCACAAAATGCGCATTAACGGCTAACGTGAGTGACCCTGCGCAAACCCGGCGCGAGCGCAAGTTCGTGCGCGCATCCCATACTTAACATTGTGAGCGCAAATGCGTTTGTGCGCTGGTACGCGGCCGGTATTACAATCTATGCGCACATTTTAACGAACAACGTTTGCGCACATAATTTTAACGTCTTTTAAAAGCTGGTGGTAACGGCAAATCTGAACGTCCTGGCCGAACCCAAATACACCAGCACGAAAAAATATATACTGCACAGTATAGTTACACATTCTACACATACCCAAACAATCTCGTAGCACAGTCTCCTTTACCTTGGTGACAGCCTGGAGTCTACGCAGGTTGAACATCTTCCCATCGGTCCTGTATCTCAGGCTAACTCCCAAGGAAGTGTTCTGGAAGGCTTCTGACAGCATAGCTGAAAACATTGTGCTAAACAGGGTCGGTGCCAACACACAGCCTTGCTTGACGCCGTTTGTAACGGGAAAGGCCTTTGAAGCTACTCCATCGTCCAGTACACGCCATCATGGAACTGACGTACCATTAAGATGAATCTATCAGGGCACCCAAACTTCGACATGATGCGCCACAGACCTTCGTGACTGACGGTGTCAAAAGCCTTGTTGAGATCTACAAAGGTGGTATACAATTCACGATTCTGCTCTTGACACTTCTCTTGGAGCTGTCGGGCTGCGAAGATCATGTCCACAGTGCCGCGCTCTTTGCGGAAGCCGCACTGTGTCTCTGGTAATAAACCCTGTTCCAGGTGGTCAGTCAGGTGGTTTAGCAATACTCGTGCAAGGATCTTGCCTGCGATGGAAAGCAGTGATATTCCTCTGTGATTATCGCAGACTTGTCGATTCCCTTTCCTCTTATAGAGATGTACGATGGACGCATCTTTAAATTCCTGAGGAAGAGATCCTTGATTCCAGAAAGACTGGAACAGCAGAGTGAGTTTGTCGACAAGCACTGTACCGCCATCCTTGTAGACTTCCGCTGGAATCGCATCAGATCCTGGGGCCTTGCCACTGGACAGCTGGCTGATGGCCTGTTGGGTTTCAGTATTTGTTGGTGGGGCGTCCAGGCTGTGGTTGATATCCACCTGAGGCATTCTGTCGATTGCCTCGTTGTTAATGGAAGATGACCGGTTCAGTACAAATGGGAAGTGTTCAGCCCACCGCTGTAGGATCTGAGTCTTCTCAGTAATGAGAGTTACGCCATCTAAGTCTAACAGAGGGAAGCTCCCTGATGGTTGAGCTCCGTACAAGGATCTAAGGGCTTCGTAGAACCGTTTGGCATCGTTTCTATCACCAAATTTCTGAATTTAATCTGCTTTGGCACTCAGCCAAGAGTCCAAGGTAAAGGAGACTGTGCTACGAGACTTCCTTTTTGCTGATGACTGTGCCCTGAATGCTGGATCAGAGCAGGAAATGCAAGCCAGTGTGGACAAATTCTCAGCAGCATGTGACAACTTTGGCCTCCTTATTAACACAAAGAAGACCGAGGTGATGCATCAGCCAGCTCCGAAAGCCCAACATCAAGAGCCCACCATCACAGTGAGTACCTAACAATTGTAACCAAAAGGCCATTCTACTGAGCAGCTCCAAGCCCCTCCTGCTGCTTTTCAGCCAAGGAGAGGCAGAGATGGTGGGTTTTATTTATACACGCACCAAACACTTCCTATTTGGGATTAAAAACAAAAACATGGAAAGAGGAGCAGCTGCAGAACGACGGACTGGTGTTACAAGCATGATATACATAAATACAGAAAAAATGGCGTCGCGCCCATACTCACCGGAGCGGCAGCAACTGCCAGGAGTAACAGCCCAGTTAATGTATAAAACATAACAAGGAAAAAAGGTGTCATCTGCGCTCGTTTCTATGTGTTCCATGTACAACAAAACTGAAGTTTTTGTTTGTTTCAATGGCCATTGCAATGTAAGCTCACTCGCCACTTCAAGGCACCTTTTTACAGAGTGAGTACCTAACAATTGTAACCAAAAGGCCGCTCTACTGAGCAGCTCCAAGCCCCTCCTGCTGCTTTTCAGCCAAGGAGAGGCAAAGATGGTGGCTTTTATTTATACACGCACCAAACACTTCCCATTTGGGATTAAAAACAAAAACATGGAAAGAGGAACAGCTGCAGAACGACGGACTGCACGACGGATTATAGATGTGGCTCTAGAGGCAGAGCAGCGGGAGGAAGAGGAGGCCTTCCCTAGCTCTCAAGGCCCCAGTCTATCCGCAGACAGCATTCCAGCGGGTCCTACTCAGATCAGACAGGAGGAGGATGAGGAGGAGGAGGACTATTTAAGTAGTGTTGGCATTGAAGGTGGGGATTCCTCAAGGCAGGGTTTTGTGTGCCCACAAACAGAAGGGCTTGTGCGTGGCTGGGAGGAAGTGCACGATACGGTCATCCTCATTGACCAGGAAGACTCGGCAGCTAATGCCACCTCCAACCTACACTGCATGGGCTCCCTAATGATGCAAAGCCTGCTAAAGGACCCCAGGATTCGTGCTATCAAGGAGAGGGATCATTACTGGTTGGCAACCCTTCTTGAATCACGATACAAGGGGAAAGTTGCAGAGCTAATCCTGCCCGCACAGAGGGAGCACAGGATGACAAAACTTGAGGACGCTCTAAAGTGACACTTGTGTAACACCTTTCCAGGCACTGGTAGATTACCAAGTGCTGACACACGTGCTTCTGAGGCTGCAGGTGATCAGAGGAATAGCGGTGAAGGCCAGGGCTGCTTTACTGATGCATTTTTAAATTTTGTTAGTCCTCGACGCCCAGGGACGTCAAATGTAGGCACCCATTGCCAGCGTCTTCACCATATGGTGCAGGACTACCTAGGGGCAAGGGCAGACCTGGATACCTTTCCAGCAGATGATCCACTGGCTTACTGGGTGTTGAGATTGGATCACTGGCCAGAACTTAGCCAATATGCTATGCAGCTACTAGGTTGCCCTTCATCTAGCATGCTTTCCGAAAGGACGTTCAGTGCCGCTGGAGGTTATGTCACAGACAAAAGAGTGCGTCTGTCCACCGACTCTGTAGACCGGCTGACATTTATAAAAATGAATCAGTCCTGGATCAGCAGCTATCAATCCCCTGATGCCGAAGTAACGGAATAGATAGGGGATGTCCTCTTCTGCATTCACAAAACCTCCAGCACTGAACTCTCCACAATACCACAAAAGGGTTACGGTGTGAATGCACTTGCTGCCATGAAAGGCACAATATTTGGCTGCACTGACGCCTGTGCCAGATTTTTATCATTTTAATTTTTTGAACAACAGGGTCCACCCCTGCACTCTTCCACCATAACACAGAGGGGTTACTGTATGATGATACTTGATGGCCTGGCATTAAAGGCACAAAATCTGGGTGCACTGACGCCCATTACCACCAGATCAAAAACTTTTCAATATAGGACCACATGGTCCACCCCTGCACTCTTCCACCATACCACAGAGGGGTTACTGTATGATGATACTTGCTGGCCTGGCAGTCTTGCACCAAAGGCAGAATATCTGGGTGCACTGACCCCCATTCCCAGATTCATATCTTTTTAATATAGGACCGGATGGTCCACCCCTGCACTCTTCCACAATACCACAGAGGGGTTACTGTATGATAGTACTTGCATGCCTGGCACCAAAGGCACAATATCTGGGTGCACTGCCATTGACGCCTGTATCAGATTCATATCCTCAGAGGGGTTACGGTGTGACGGCACTGTTGCCGACGCTAAAAGCCCAATTTTAAAGCACCTATTGTTACTTTCATCCAAAGCCTGCATAAGTTTCACAATAATTTAGCCAAAAAAAACACTAAACTTTTTCTGCGCGTCCTAAAATCTCTTTTCATACAGGCTGCCGCCCCAAGCAGTTGTTTATGGATAGATTAAAGGAAAAGCATTTACTGTCATATGAAATGTCATTTTTTTGTTTTTAAGTGTTTCTATACATCCTAGAAATCCGCCACTTCACGGGCAGGTTATGGGCACCTCCTAGGCACGGTATTTGAAGGAATTTTTGGTTTTTATTTTTAACCCTTATTTCATGGAAACTCACTGTCCCTTTAAAAACGTTTATTTTAAAACTTTTTGTCCTTGTTTCCTGTCCCCCAGGGCACTACCCGTACCCCCATACACCTTTTATAGCAAATATGTAGCATATATGCCCTCTTGGAGGGCACTCTAAAAAACCGAATTTTCAGCCCCATTGACTTGCATGGGGGTTCGGGTTCGGGTTCGGTCCCGAACAAATGGGAAGTTTGGGTTCGGGCTCGAACCGAACTCGGGGAGTGTTCGGCTCATCCCTAGTTTACAGGCGCATTCTGTATATAGTCACTATGTTACATGTTTACAGGTGCATTCTGTATTGAGGTATCTTAATAGGGAATTCTTAAGGGTCTTTAGACTGGGGGAAGATTTGATGGCGTCTGGGAGATTATTCCATATTTGTGGCGCTCTGTAGGAAAATGAGGATCGAGCCACTTTCTTTTTGTATTGTGGTATTGTAAATAAGGTGCAGGTCCTGGATCGGAGGTTATAGGATGAGGGAACTGCTAGGGGAAGCAGTCTATTCAGGTAGGGTGGCAGTTTCCCAGAAATGCTCTTAAACACCAGGTTGGAAAGGTGAAGGGTGCGTCTAGATTCCAGTGACGGCCAGTTTAGTTCTTTTAACATGTCACAATGGTGGGTCATGTAGTTACATTGTAGCACAAAGCGGAAGAATGAGTTATACAAATCAAATCAAATCAAAATAAGCTTTATTGGCAGGACCAAATACATTTTAGCATTGCCAAAGCATATGGGGAGGAGGGGGGGGTAGTGGGACATATATATGGGGGGGAATGGGCAAGTCCATGGACATTATCAGGGGTAAGGGATAATGTGAAGGGGGATGGGGGGGGAGTCCGTGTTGGGGATTTATAAGTCCAGGATCTCTCATGTTCCTCTCAGTCTGTGACATTCTGCGACGTATTGGGCAGATATTTTCACCGCCGGCTCCTCTTCTCCCAGTATGATGTGGAGTTTCCTCGTCTCTTCTATAGAGGTGAAGTCCGGGATGAGAGCGGAGAGTCTCTGGAAGTGAGTTTCCCTCAGTGCTGAGTACTTGGGGCACTGTAGGAGGAAGTGGACCTCATCTTCCAGGGCCTCCTGGTCACAATGCTGGCACAGTCTATTCTCCCTGGGCTTGTAGGTCTGTCTATGCCGCCCTGATTCAATTTCCAGGCTGTGGGCGCTCATTCTGTACCGGCTCAGGATCTGTCTGTCCTTGGGGTCTTGTAGTACCTCCAGGTATGGGGCCAGTTTGTATTCCCTCTGTAAGGATTGGTAAATGGTGAGTTTCTTGGAGTTTGCTATATCATGTCTCCATTCTCTGATATAGTTTTCCCTGGAATCGTTAATTAGGGCCTTTATTTAATATTTTGTCAGGTTGCCTTCATGGGGGCGTTGGATGATCAGGGTGGATATGAGTTGTTGCAGCCCACATGGTTTTGGATGGTCCTTGTTGGCCAGTAGGGCTTTATGGTGGTATGAGTTGAGGCTGCTGATGTTTAGATGGTCCCAGTATGATAGCGCCCTCTTCTGTACTGCAAGAAGTAAGGGGAGTCTGCCCAGCTCGGCCCGGCAAGCATTGTTAGAGGTGCTCCGATGGACTTGGAGGAGGTGCTTGCAGAATTCCAGATGGAATATTTCTGTTGGGCTGGTGTCCCATTTGGGTTGGTCAGGGTAGGTGATGGTGCCCCATACTTCACTGCCATAAAGGAGGATTGGAGTGATGACGCTATCAAAGATTTTAAGCCAGACTCTTACAGGCGGTTTTAGTTTGTAGAGGTTTCTCCTGATGGCATAGAAGGTTCTACGCGCCTTGTCTCTTAGGGCCTCTATGGCTGGTTTGAAACTTCCCGATCGGTTTGTTTCTAGGCCGAGGTATGTGTAGCTGTTGGCTTCATCAAGAGTGCAGTCATTAAGTGTGAAACAGGAACTCTTGGTTTTTGCGTTCTTCCTTTGGAAAACCATGACCTTTGTTTTCTTTTGGTTGATGGGTAGTGCCCATGCCGCACTGTATTTTTCCAGCACTTCCAGGCTGTCTTGTAGACCTCTCTCTGTTGGTGACAGTAATAGGAGGTCATCTGCATACAACAAGAACTTCACCTCGGTGTCATGTAGAGTTAGTCCTGGTGCTGAGGAGGATTCTAGAGCTTCAGCCAGTCCATTGATGTAGATGTTAAAGAGGGTTGGACTTAGGCTGCAGCCTTGTCTGACTCCACGAGCCTGCCGGAAGTACTCTGTTCTCTTCCCATTCACCTTTATGCTGCAGAAGTTCTCATTATATGAGCTCTTGATGACGTCATATGTTTTCCCTCCTATTCCACTCTCCAGTAGTTTGAGGAAAAGGCCTGGGTGCCACACTGAGTCAAAGGCCTTCTTAAAGTCCACAAAGCAAGCAAATATTTTCCCATGTTTTGTATTGTGGACATGGTCCTTGATGAGACTGTGCAGGGTGTAGATGTGATCTGTAGTGCGATGGTTTGGCATGAACCCTGCTTGGCTTCTGTTGAGGACGTTATGCTGTGTCAGGAAGCTGAGGATTCTTTTGTTCTGGATGCTATTGAACAGTTTTCCCAGTGTGCTGCTGACACATATCCCTCTGTAGTTGGCTGGATCATATTGGTCTCCACTCTTATGGATGGGTGTTATGAGGCCTTGGTTCCATACTTGAGGGTAGAATCCAACGCTCAGGACCAGGTTGAAAACTTTACATATTGCGGTGTGTACTTCTGGAGAGCCGTGTTTAATCATCTCTGGAAGAATTCCATCCAACCCGCTGGCTTTTTTACTTCGCAGATCTTGAATTTTTTCTGCTACTTCTTGGGGTGTAATGGGTGTATCTAACGGGTTTTGGAAATCCTTGATTTTTTCCTCCAGTTCATGTAGTCTTCTGATGATGTGTTCCTGTTCCCCAGTTAGCTCCTCTTTGGGAATGTCTTTGTACAGGCTCTTGAAGTAGTTGAGCCAGATGTTGCCATTTTGGATGTGGAGGTGTTTTTTCTTGGATCCTGAGCCGATTTGACTCCAGGTTTCCCAGAAAGAGTTATCCTGAAGAGCCTCTTCCAGTTGTTGAAGGTTTTGGGAGATGAGGTTTTGTTTTTTCTTTTTGAGGATTTGTTTATAGTTTTTCTGCAGGACACCATGTGTGATCCTCAGGTCAATGTTGTCGGGGTCTCTGTGTTTTTTATTTGAGACTGTTCGTAGGTTGTTTCTTAGTGTTCTGCATTCTTTGTCAAACCATTTATTGGGTTGTTTATTGGATGATTTCTTGAAGTTGACTTTTTTAATGTTGGAGGTCTCTGCGATGGTGTGTAGTATGCTGTGGAGGTCCTTTGCTGCTTGGTTCACCCCCTGGGGACTTCGTACATAGCTATGGTTTTGAAAGACTGTTAGCTGATCTTTGATGTCGGGTCTGTTGATGACCTCTCTGTAGGCTATGGTAAAGTGTCTGGTCCATTTGAACGATGGTGGGAGGTTGTACAGTCCGCTCTGATGGGGTTTTGAGAATGGTTTGTTTGAGGATTTAATATAAAGCAGTAGTTGGCTGTGGTCTGACAGGTGTGTTTGTGGGGTGACGGTGAAGGCGTTGATGTGAGTGGAGTTCATATCCGTGATTGCATAGTCGACCACACTGTTTCCTACATGGGAGCTTAATGTATACCTTCCCAGAGAGTCTCCCTTGGTGCGGCCATTAAGGATGTAAAGCCCGAGACTCCGACACAAATTCAGCAATTTTCTTCCACTCTTGTTGGTTGTATTGTCATAGCTGTTTCTTTGGACCTGTATTGACTCCTGACAGTAGTTTGCGGCTCCCAAAATGTATGTGTTCCCATCTGAGGTCACATAGTCCTTTTCTCTTCTTGTCCTGGCGTTGAGGTCTCCATAGAGAAACACGTGTCCTAGGGACTGGAAGTGGGAGGCCTCACTCTGTACCACCTCATAGGTGTCTGTTTTGGAGTATGGAGACTCTGGTGGTGCAATGTAAGCTGCACATAGGAAGATGTCTGACTGAGAGGTGAGGATGGAGCTACTTATTTTTATCCAGATGTGGCTGTCTCCTTTCTTGATTGCTTTGATGTTCTCGTGTAGCTCCTCCTTATACCAGATTAATATTCCTCCTGAATGGCGACCCTGTTTGATGCTTTTATCCTTCTGGGCGGGCACGGAAAATTCTCTGTAGTCCACAGGTGTTTGTGGGTCATCCTGTGCCCGGCTCCATGTTTCCAGCAGGATTTGTATGTCCACGTTGTGCAGTCTATGTTTGAAGTCTGGATCATTTACTTTGGATCCAAAGGCTGAAGCATTCAGACCCTGAATGTTCCAGCTACTGATTGTTAGTGATGTCATTTTATGTTGTTATACCTTGTAATGAGCAAAATTACATGGGACAACCAGGTTGTGGATGTAGTACAATGTAGTAAGTTTCTGGAGGTGTGTTTGAGGGGCAGCTGCATACACTACATCTCCGTATTCAATGGCTGGCATAAGCATTTGCTGTACAATCTGCTTTCTTACCGCGGGGCTCAGGCAGGATTTGTTTCTGTACAGGACGCCTAGTTTGGGGTAAAGTTTAGATGAGAGTTTTTCGATGTGGGGGCCAAAGGATAGATTTGGGTCTAACCACATACCTAGATATTTGAGAGAAGTGACTGTGGTCAACGTGTCATTTGATCTTGTCCTGACACATAGATGGGGTGTTTGCAATTTGTGTAGTTTAGGTACTGTTCCAAAGAGCATCGTTACAGTTTTGTCAGTATTTTGAAAAAGTTTGTTATCTTTGATCCACTTTTCTACTTCTGTGAATTGTTCTTGCAGCACTGCCTCCAGCTGCGGGAGATTTGGTTTGCTGGTATAAATTACAGTGTCGTCTGCGTACATGTGTACAGTTGAGGCTTTGCAGACATTGGGTAGATCATTTATGAATATCGTGAATAGAAGGGGGCCGAGTATTGAGCCTTGGGGTACACCGCACGTGACTGGGAGGGGGAAGGAAGTGCTGTCAGAAATGGACACTTATTGTGACCGATCAGATACATATGATTGAAACCAGGTTAACGTGCTATCACCAATACCGGAGTTTTTAAGTTTTTGCAATAGGATGCCATGGTCTACTGTGTCAAAAGCCTTGGCAAAATCAAGGAAGATGGCTCCAGTTAGGTTTCCTTGCTCCATGCCCGCTTGGATATCATTACAAACTTTTAAAAGGGCAGTTGTAGTTGAATGATTTGGACGAAAGCCTGATTGATCCGGGGTTAAATAGTTCTGATACTGATAATAATCACGTAATTGAGTGTAGACACATTTTTCCAGAATTTTTGACATTACAGGGAGCAGTGATATCAGGCGTTAGTTGGATACCAAAGTATTGTCTCAACTTTTATGGATAGGTACCACCTTTGCAGTCTTCCAGAGTTTGGGTATGTATCCAGTGGCCAATGATTCATTGATTAGGGTTGCGACAGGTTTTGCAATTGCTGGCACACTGATTTTCAGCAGCATTGCTGGGATTTGATCAGGTCCAGACTGGTATTTCATTTATTGGTTACAGAGAAGTTTAGTGATGACACTGACAGGCACTGGTCTAAAACTGAATTTCTCTGTGTTACAGGGTCTTTGCACAGTTGGTGGGACCTGACCTGAGTGTGGCCTTTCTGATTGCGTGTCATTACCTAGCTTAGCAATCAGGGTGGTGGCTCATCCAACAAAATAATTATTAAAGGCATTTGCTACATCTAGGGGGTGTTGTACAGTTTGGTTGTCTACTTTCACAGCAGCTGGTTGGGAGTGGACAGGAGGTGCTTGTATGTTACTTATGATTTTCCAAAAATTTCTAGGGTTTGATATGTTATTGTTTAAATTTTCATTGAAGTATTGTGCTTTAGCCATTTTTGTTTGTTTTGTGCGTGCATTCCGGCATTTTCAGTATTCACAGTGATCGTTTGTGGAACCAGTACTCTTGAAATTTGACCACAGGGAATCTCTAAACTGGTACATTTGCGTGAGGTCAGCTGTAACCCAGGGAAGGTGGGCCCCTTTTACTAGCACTTTACGCAGTGGGGTATGGGTATTCCAGACTATCAGGAGCTCGGATTGAAAGTATTCAATTGCACAGTCCAGGTCTGGGATTAGGTTTAGTCTGTACCATGGGAGCTGTTTGAGACCATTTAGGAAGGATTCAAGATTAAATTTCTTGAAAGACCTGGTGATTATTACCTTTGGTGGACATTTTGTGGCCCTTATTTTGCGCACACAGTACACTAGGCAGTGATCACTGAAACTGTTAGCGAGAACGCCTGCATCCTGTAATCAATCAGGACATGAGGAGAGAATCCAGTCCAGCAAGGTGTGGTTAGGGCTTTTCATATTAATGCGAGTGGGGGAGGAGATTAATTGTGTTAGCTGCAAAGCCTTAAACAGTGAGCAGTATTTATTGTTTTTAGGATTCAGCCAATCAACAAAAGTCGCCGAGGACCAGCAGTTCACTTTTTTGGTTTTGAGCTACTAATTTACTAAGAATTTGGGTATACACTACATCTCCGTATTCAATAGCCGGCATAAGCATTTGTTGTACAATCTGCTTTCTTACCGCGGGGCTCAGGCAGGATTTGTTTATGTACAGGGCACCTAGTTTGGGGTAAATTTTAGATGAAAGTTTTTCAATGTGGGGGCCAAAGGATAGATTTGGGTCTAACCACATACCTAGATATTTGAGAGAAGTGACTGTTAAAGGAGCTGAGCAAGCTATGGTGTAATTGGGTTTCTTTTCCAGCTTGCTGTAATTTGTAGGGTGTATAGAGGGAGGGAGGGTAGATTTAGAGAGAAGGGAGATGGAAGAAAGAAGCAGCAAGAAGGGGAAGAGAGGGAAAAACATTTCTAGAGAAAGGTGGTGTGGGAGAAGGGAAGGGAAAAAAAAAGGAAAAGTAGAAGACAGGCAGGTAATTAAAAAGGAAGCAGAATATGTAAGGGAGTCTGGTAGGTGAAGTTCCAGAGTGGCGTAGGTTGGTAGCTGAAAATATCACATTACCAAATTAGTTGGGTATAAATTAAATGAGAACTGTGGGGTGGGTGAGTGAGGGGAGGGAAGGCGGGAGCTAAGTCCAGGTGGGAGCTAGGAGCACACCGTGATAGAGCCTGGGCCTGGAAGCTGTATGGAGTTATGTATGCTGCAAAAACAGAAATCCAGGGTTAATCTGTTTGTGTTTGTTTTAGAGTTAGGGCTAGGGTCAGGTTTAGGGTAACTTCTAGGGTTAGTGTTAGGGTCACTGCTAGGCTTAATGGTTATGTTTGTGTTAAGGTTACTGTTAGGGTTACATTATCTCTTTATGTATGCCATAGGGTTAGGGATAGAATTGCACAATGAAAGCATTTTTTTTTCCAGGTGAGGAAAAGGATTTTGAATTGATCCAAATATTTTCAAATCGATTCAGTGAAATCTTATAATTTTCAGCCGATTTGGAATCTTGTCGTTTGTTTAGAATTTGAGATGATCCCAAAACTCCAAAATGCCGATATTTCATCTGAAAATTATTTCGGACGACAGTGAATGCACATGTCTAGTACTAAGCACGAGACACATTACTTATTGAACTCCTAATTGTTCTTACATTGCCGGGGTTTGTTTAACATTATTCTATCTTTACAATGAGAGTGTTTTATGTCTTTATCTTCTCCTGTTGTGTTAAACAGACGTACTGTATATTATTTATACGCTTCCCTATCTGTTAACGTAACAAAATGTTGCCATTCTGGTCATTAAAATTTGGGAAACAAACATTTAAAGTGTGCAAGTAAATATAGTCAAACACACATTAAAATAACAATAACTCTTAGAACTATTGACGCTACACAAGACTGACCCTGAATTCCTGCCCTTATGTTCCTGCCCTTGTGTTCCCTGAGGTGCTGTATGTTGTTTGGAGGAACACGCGCATCTTGTAAACAGCCAGAACCCCTCGGTTTTCCAACAGTGAGGAAATGTGAGGTCTCAGCTGTACAAATAAAAGAAGGATACAAACATGGATACAATTTCAGAGAAATAGACATTTAATGGGATTGAGTGGTAAAGTTCTGGCTCAAGTGGTTTAATAGTATTTGACTTGTGGAAACATGAGCTTCGGGCATTTATTGGCGTAGATATCCAGTGTCACCGTAGTGGAACGCTATGATATAGTCGTCGATATATATATTAAAGGGATATCCTAATAAAAACACACTTTACATGCGCAAGTTCTGGAGCGCCTGTGCAGAGTGATGGGTCGGAGCTCCACGCGCATGCACAGATCTGATCCATCGCTACCTCTCTGAGACGCTCGCCAGCCTGGGCCGTAGGGAGGGCGAGGCGATTGAGGCGCTCGCCTCGGGCACAGATGCAAGGGGGCACAGGCCAGGGGCGAGAATATCGCTGCCGCCGGCCGTTCTTCTCCCTGCGAGCGGCTGTAGGCAGCTTGGCCGCTCGCAGGGAACCACCTAACCAGCTCGCAAGAACGAGGCTGCGCTGCACCAGCGCAGCCGCGTTCTCGCGAGATCGCGGAGTTCACGTGAACTCTGCGATCTCGTGCGCTGGTCAGGTGGTTCCCGGCGAGTGACCAACCTGCATGCGGCCGCTCGCCGGGAGAAGAACCGCCGCGGACAGGAGCCAGGAGGTGAGAGGAGCTGGGGGCAATATATCCATGTGATCTGGAGGCAATATATCCATGTGAGCTAGCTGGATGTAACTAGCTCCTGAAAACTAGAAGGAGCCCTCAGCTGAGCAGCACCAGACCTTGTAAGTGAGGTCACCTGGCCCTGCTGCTTAAAAAAATATTAACCCCCCCATATAAAATGTATTTATTTGCCTTGGCCAGCAAAACATCCCAGAAAGACATTATTTACCCCCCTCCCCTGGCTGGAAATAAAAATACTTTATTTGCCCCCAGAATATTTTTTTTTTAAAAATCATTAATTGTCCCTAGCTGGAAGGTAAATTAATTATTTTTAAAATTTTATTTGGGGGGGGGGCAAAGAAATATATATTTTTTTTATGGGTGCCCAAATACAGTATATTTCTTCTAGGGGAGGGGAGCAAATAAGGTAAAAATAAAAGAAACAGGATTTGCCCCCAAGAGTGTTTCACAGATCTCCACACAGCTAATAAACTCACAGTTATGTGTGTTGTGTGTGTGTATAAGCATATCACAGAGCTACACAGCAGTAATGTGTGGTGTGTGTGTGTGTGTGAGAGTGTACAGTATAAGCGTATCACAGAGCTGCACAGCAGTAATGTGCGGTGTGTGTGTGTGAGAGTGTACAGTTTAAGCGTATCACAGAGCTGCACAGCAGTATACTCGCAGTAATGTGCAGTGTGTACAGTATAAGCGTATCACAGAGCTGCACAGCAGTATACTCGCAGTAATGTGCACAATTTTCTGTTCTTGCCTCGGGTGCAGAAAGAGCTAGCTACGGCTCTGACACTCGCTACAGCGATTGGTCTCAGGGGGTGACGTCAGCCGCTCTCTGTGTGACATCACTAGTTGAAAATCCCGATTGCGATTGACTCTGGGTGGGGTGGAGGAAACTCCTGCATTTTACAGTTGCAAGACAAAGTATGTGAACCCTTTGGAATTACGTGGAGTTTTGCATGAATTGGTCATAAAATGTGCTCTGATCTTCATCTAAGTCACAACAATTTGAAAAACACAGTCTGCTTAAAATAATACAACACAAACATTATATGTTTTCATGTGTTTATTGAACATAACATGTAAACATTCACAGTGCAGAGTGGAAAAAGTATGTGAACCTTTGGACTTAATAACTGGTTGACCCTCCTTTGGCAGCAATAACCTCAACCAAACGTTTCCTGTAGTTGCAGATCAGACCTGCACAACGATCTGGAGTAATTTTGGACCACTCCTCTTCACAAAACTGTTTCAGTGTAGCAATATTCTTGGGATGTCTGGTGTGAATCGCTCTCTTAAGGTCATGCCACAGCATTTCAATCGGGTTGAGGTCAGGACTCTGACTGGGCCACTCCAGAAGGCGTATTTTGTTTTGTTGAAGCCATTCTTTTGTTGAATTACTTGTATGCTTTGGGTCATTGTCCTGTTGCATCACCCATCCTCTGCGGAGTTTCAGTTGGCGGACAGATGGTCTTATGTTTTCCTGCAAAATGTCTTGATAAACTCTGGAATTCATTTTTCCACTAATGACAACAATCCGTCCAGGCCCTGAGGCAGCAAAGCAGCCTCAAACCATGATGCTCCCTCCGCCATGTTTTACAGTGGGGATGAGGTTTTGATGTTGGTGTGCTGTGCCTTTTTTTCTCCACACATAGTGTTGTGTGTTTTTTCCAAACAACTCAATTTTGGTTTCATCTGTCCACAGAATATTTTGCCAGTAGTGCTGTGGAACATCCAGGTGCTCTTTTACAAACTTCAAATGTGCTGCAATATTCTTTTTGGACAGCAATGGCTTCCTCCGTGGTGTCCTCCCATGTACTCCATTCTTGTTTAATGTTGTCCTTATTGTAGATGTGTCAACAAAAATGTTAGCATGTGCCAGAGATTTCTGTAAGTCTTTAGCTGACACTCTAGGATTCTTCTTTACCTCATTAAGCATTCTGCACTGTGCTCTTGCAGTCATCTTTACAGGACAACCACGCCTAGGGAGAGTAGCACTAGTACTGAACTTTCTCCATTTGTGGACAGTCTGTCTTACCATGGACACATGAACATCAAGGCTTTTGGAGATACTTTTGTAACCCTTTCCAGCTTCACGCAAGTCAACAATTCTTGATCGTAGGTCTTCTGAGAGCTCTTTTCTGCAAGGCATGGTTCCCATCAGGCAGTGCTTCTTGAAACCAGTAAACCCAAAACTGGTGTGTGTTTTTAAAGGGCAGGACAGCTTTCAGCAACACATCCAATAATATCACACTGATTGGACTCAAGGTTGGCTCACTCCTGGCTCCAATTAGCTCTTGGAGAAGTCATTAGGCTAGGGGTTCACATACTTTTTCCACCCTGCACTGTGAATGTTTATATGTTCTGTTCAATAAACACATGAAAACATATAATGTTTGTGTTGTATTATTTTAAGCAGACTGTGTTTTTCAAATTGTTGTGACTTAGATGAAGATCAGAGCACATTTTATGACCAATTCATGCAAAACTCCACTTAATCCCAAAGGGTTCACATACTTTTTCTTGCAACTGTACATCTGATCGGAGCAATGTGTGGGGGGGGGGTGTACTACCGACACCCTGACCACTAAATCAATAAGGTGGTCAGGATGAGTAGAGCGTCCCTTTAAACATCACCATAAATTACATGAATGGATTGAGGGTGGCATAGGACAAGGGGGAGATAATGCATGCAGAGAAAAGAACAAACGTGACATAAAGGAGGTAAAATGGAGATTGAACACATACTGAGAAAGTACAGGTGACAAAAAAGGCAAAAGAATGAAACAGGTTCACTAAAAGTATAAAGGAGAATATCATGCAGTTTGTCAGTAGGACAACGTCAGGAACTTGGTGGAGTCTTCTGTGGACATTTTATTCCTGATTGAGACTTCCCCCTTCTCTTGAAGTTCCTCTACAATGTCGATATGTAAGAGTGGAAATTAATTTTGGGCGTTGTAGTCCTATGACATCTCTCAGGCCACCACTCAATACCCATTTGTGAAAACACCACCAACGGCATGTATCTACCAGGGCATAACTACCATGGGTGCTGTGGGTGCCACCGCACCTGGGCCCTTGAATTCGGGGGGGGGGGGGGTCCACACTCACCTGCCTGGACCTGGGGGCTTGCCTATATTTTATATACACAACTCTTTTTTTAATTTATTTTATACTTATGTGTGAGGTTTATTGCTGTGGAGCTCTGTTATACGCTCATACACATCCCACATTATTGGGAAATTTATTGCTGTGGAACTCTGTGGTACGCTCATACACACTGCACATTATTGGGAAATGTATTGCTGTGGAGCTCTGTGATACCCTCATACACCTCGCACATTACTGTGAGTTTTATTGCTGTGGAGCTCTGTGATACGCTCATACACACTGCACATTACTGTGTGTTCTATTGCTGCGTAGCTCTGTGATACGCTCATGCACACCACACATTACTGTGCATTTTATTGCTGTGGAGCTCTGTGATACGCTAATACAAACTCCACATTACTGTGAGTTTTATCGCTGTGGAGCTCTGTGATACGCTAATACACATCCCACATTATTGGGAAATTTATTGCTGTGGAACTCTGATACCCTCAAACACCTCGCACATTACTGTGAGTTTTATTGCTGTGGAGCTCTGTGATACGCTCATACACACAGCACATTACTGTGAGTTTTATTGCTGTGGAGCTCTGTGAAATACACATAGTGCAACATTACATTAAAAATGGGATGGACTGAAGAGGTCATAGTTTACCTTGAAAAAAATGGGACACTGATTATCTGGAGTCAATATTGTGGACCTGGAGGGGACCAATGCCCGTTTACGGGAGGGGGGACAAAATATGTTTTTGCTTAAGTGGGGGGGTCATGGTTCCTGCATCTGGGCCCTGAGGTTTCTAATTACGCCTCTGGTATCTACATATGGTGGCATTGCAAGAAGAGACACGGGAGACGTATATACAGGTAGAGGATCCCTTATCTGAAATGCTCATTGACCAAAGTGTTCTGGACTTCTGGATCTACCCCGAATGAACCTGACACAGAAGCTTGTTATAGTACTGCTTTGTACTAAACTCCGATCTGTACAGAAGGCAATGTATCCCTTTAAATCGACTTGTGTCATCTGATGTCATCTGATTGAGTTTGGTTTTTTGGTGGGATTCTAACATGGTATAAATGAGTTTTATAGTCTCAGAGGTTTTTCGGGAAGCCTCGTTAAGGAGTGCACCTCTGCTTTTTCAGTGTGCAGAGCAACTGAATTTTTTTGTTATAATAAATGAGTTTTATACAATTTATTTTTGCCTTTCTAGACATTTGACATACTTCACCTCCTGGAACTTGTTTTGGGTACAGCTTCATTGGGGATGACGTGGTGATGGCCACGTTTGCTATTGTCCTGTCACATGACTCCTGTGTCTAAGAATCTTAAATCTCTCCAGGCTGTAACCGTGAAAGTGACACTTGACGTGGTGGTGATGTTCTTTTGTGTAGTTTGTAAAGTCAGGTTTTTGTGCAATCTGTCATTAAATAAATACAATGAAAGGAGAATGATGGCTCCTGTGTCGATGCTGGCTCTTGTGGTTTTACAGACCTTCCTTGTGTAAACTAAGGGTCGGGCAAGTCAACGACAAACACATAACTCTAATAAGATGTTTAATTACATGTAACAGGATACGTCGAACGTTTCCTGATGACTAAATCTGTAGGAAAACAAAGCATTTTCTGTATTTCCTCGTGTTATTTTATGGTACGTGTTCTCTTTATTCCCTGTCTGCTTCCCTGGGACAGAAACAAGGATGTGTTTGCCAAAATTCAAAATGGCCTCCCGATTGGGAAATTCGTGGAGAAATCCGATCTAGAATAATTTCTTTAATTCCTTGTCTGTTTTTTTTTTTACTAAATGATATAGAGGAGTCGTTTCAGAATAGCCAGGTGAAAAAATGAGACACTGAGCTATTGAGCTGACCCCTCTTGTTCTGAGTTGGACCCCAGTTATGAGGATGTAGATGGTGGGTTTTGTAGATCGGTGAAGGGCGTTTGAAACAAATAGAAGGGTCGAATAGAAGAGCCGAATTGGCCACCAAATTGCACCGATTGGTTAATTTCCCTGTATTGCATTTTCGTGGCCATTCGGCTATTCAAAAAGTAGGACGTTCGCCAAATATTGCCGAACTGCCAGTGAAATACGGTGATATTCACCGGCAGTGAAATCCAGAGAACGCTGAACAGCATCGAAAGGTTGGTGTAATGCCCAGATATAAATATTTATACAAAGAACCATTTATTATTTTCATTTGCAGCAAAAAGTCTCTTTATTAATTTTATTTTTTAGAATTATTTTAGGCAAAATGTTTGATTCCAATTTTTTTTTTTAAAAATTTTTTTGAATGCTGTTTTTTCTTTCTGTACAGACCTTTTTATTGTTATTCATAGGATCTTGTATATTATTTCCAGGTATTTTCATGCATTATTTTTTTTTAACACGCCTTTTAACACGTTTTTTGTAGGTTTTTTTACGCCTGTTCGGCGGCTGGTTGACGTTTTCCGGCGGTGCTGGGTGACTAGTCGGAGTTGTTCGGTGGTCTGTTCAGCGATTCGTTGGTTGCGTTCTGCAGGTTTGCGGCTGTGTTCGGCGGGTTATCGGATCGATTCGGTGGTCTTTTGGTTTGGGGGGTTTATCGGATGCGTTCGGCGGGTTGATTCGATGCACTTCGGGGACTCTGCTGTGAATGCTGAATTCACTGCAGGGTTGTCACAAGGAGGTCGAATGAAGGAGCAACAAAATTTCTGTGAAATTGCGGTGTTCTATGAAAAACCCTGTAACCGAAGCTCCCACTACCTTTGTGCCCTCACTCTCCTTGGCACCCTTGCCCACACTTTACATGACCTCTGTGCCTGTTGGAGAGGTGTGGATGCTGGCCTCCTTCCAAGAGATCCTGGACCAATTTGGCAATGCCAGTTCTCAAGGACAATGGGCCAGGGGCGTACCTGGGAGGGCAGGCCGCACCGGGTGACACCACCCCATAGGGTGACACCCTAAAAAAAAAAAACTTTTTTTTTTTTTTTAACTTTTGCAAAATATTTTACCAGGAGGGATACATTGAGATTTCACTAATTTTCAAATATGTCCTGGGTAGGCAAGGCCTAGGCTGGCACTTTCCAGGGGGCGGCAAAAAAAACACCACTAAATGGGTTACTCACAAAGCACTGAAATTATGCTAACATTTTGGTGTTCTGTTGTTCCCTGCACTTCGGGGAATCAAAATTCACCATTCCCCGCAGGGTCCCGGTCTGGGAGTCGGCCTACTTAACGAAAATGTCTGGAATTTACATATAAGGTCCTGTGATTGATAAAAAAAGGTTTCTTACAGAAAAAAGAAAAAACACTTTAGGATGGATATGATGTGAGTTTGCAAAATCACTTAAAAATAACAATTATTCAAAAAGAATCTACACTCGCCCCTTATTGCACAGCACAGAGGATGCATGAATAATCTACCATTGGCAGATTCATAATATATCATTATTATATGTATACGTCATGTCCTGCCAGAATGCTAGAACTAAAAATATTTTTGAAAACATTAAAAAAGTGCGTGTGATTTTTTTAAAAAAAATGATTTTTACATTTTAAAGTTGCGGGGTGGTGCCAAATATAGGATCCGCCCGGGTGCCAAATGTTCTAGGTACACCCCTGCAATGGGCATAAGGGTCTCCTAACGGTTACTGAGATAGAAATATATTTAACGTGAAACTGTATTTTAGGAGTTGGTTTGTGTTAGAGATACAATGTAGACATATTGTTCTCCTATCTGTTTGTCCTTAGATTGAAATGATGCTGTTTGTTAATCCCATCTATTGTGTAACTAATTAGGTTTCTGTGTCTTCTCTAGGAATTCATCTCCCCTCAATTAAACAATGTATTCTTTTTATTGTGTCATGTTACCTCCCCCTCTCTGTGTTTTCCATATACCTGCTCTCATTTCCATTAAAGCATATTCATTTTCCCCTGCATTAAGCTGTGTGTCAGGTGTTTGGGGAGCGATACATAGAAAGATACAGCACTCCCTCAAGTTCTGGCTGAGGGTTGTGAGAATGAAAGCTGCTGCGAATCAGCTTGGCTGAAGAGAAGGGACGGACGCTGTAACAGGTTCGGGTCTGGTCCACAAGCCGGAGACCAGTAAACCCCAGTTGCTGTTACAAACCCCTTAGAGGTAAACCCTGACTTCTTCAAATTCCAATCAAGCACATTCCATTGCACAATCACTTCTCGGACGTTTTCATTTCCCTCTTGAAATCCGATGGGAAAGTCAGCGCGTGTTGTCAAATGCATTCCCGCAGCGGAGTGAAGAGGGTCGATTACCACACTGAATGCTGCAAACACTGCATTACATAACACTAGACCTCATTATGAGCTACACAACACAAGCACTACTGTTTTCCTAAACGATTTAAAGTGGTCGGCAGCTCTTGGGTCGATACAAATGGCTTCACATTATGCGGGATTAATGCGCTGCTTGATGGATAACGCAGCCATCATAACGATGTTATACATCCCATTAAAAGCTTCAAATCAAGTAACAGTGATGGAAAGGGAATT
This sequence comes from Leptobrachium leishanense, assembly GCA_009667805.1. Lineage (NCBI taxonomy): Eukaryota > Metazoa > Chordata > Amphibia > Anura > Megophryidae > Leptobrachium > Leptobrachium leishanense. Next base: position 448,874,118 of record CM019064.1, read on the forward strand.
CGGGAAAGTGATGAATGAGTAGTAAAGTGCTGAATGGCTTCGAGCTAGGTCACCAGCAGATCTATTTCTACTTTTTACATTTATTTTTATCTTTTTTATTACGTACATTTCATCAGTTTATTCCCCAATAGTCGCGAGTGGTACAGACAAAAAATATTTTGGCATATAAATACATTATAGATGTACACTCACCAGCCACTTTATTAGGTACACCTGTTCAATTGCTTGTTAACACAAATTGCTAATCAGCCAATCACGTGGCAGCCACTCAATGCATTTCGGCAACTAGACGCGGTGAAGACAACTTCATGAATTTCAAACCGAGCGTCGGAATGGGGAAGAAAGGGGGTTTAAGTGACTTTGAACGTGGCATGGTTGTTGGTGCCAGACGGCTGGTCTGAGTATTTCAAATACTGCTGATCTACTGGGATTTTCACACACAAACATCTCTAGGGTTTACAGAGAATGGTCCGAAAAGGAGAAAATATCCAGCGAGCGGCAGCTGTAGGCGCAAAATGCCTTGTTGGTGTCATAGGAGAATGGACACACTGGTTCCAGATGATAGAAAGGCGACAGTAACTCAAATAACCACTTGTTACAATCAAGGACTGCAGAATACCATCTCTGAACAAACAACACGTCCAACTATGAAGCAGATGGGCTACAGCAGCAGCAGACAACACCGGGTGCCACTCCTGTCAGCTAAGAACAGGAAATTGAGGCTACAATTCACACAGGCACAAAAACTTGACAATAGAAGAATGGAAAAACGTTGCCTGTTCTGATGAGTCTCGATTTCAGCTGTGACATTCACATGGTAGGGTCGAAATTTGGCACAATCAACATGAAAGCATGGATCCATCCTGCCTTGTATCAATGGTTCAGGCTGGTGGTGGTGGTATAATGGTGTGTGGGATATTTTCTTGGCGCACTATGGGCCCTTAGTACCAATTGAGCATCTTTAAACACCATGGTCTACCCGAGTATTGTTACTGACCATGTCCATCCCTTTATGACCACAGTGTACCCTGATGGTTACTTCCAGCAGGATAATGAACCATGTCATAAAGCTCAAACCATCTCAAACTGGTTTCTTGAACATGACATTGAGGTCACTGTGCTCCAATGGCCTCCACAGTCCCCAGATCTCAATCCAATAGAGCACCTTTGGGATGTGGTGGAACGGGATATTCGCACTATGGATGTGCAGCCGACGAATCTTCAGCAACTGCGTAACGCCATCATGTCCTTATGGAGCAAAATCTCTGAGAAATGTTTCCAACAACTTGTTAAATCTGTGTCACGAAGAATTAAGTTCTGAAGACAAAAGTGGGTCCAACCTGATACTAGCAAGGTGTACCTAATAAAGTGTCTGGTGAGTGTATACAGTCAGGTCCAGAAATATTGGGACATGGACACAATTCTAACATCTTTGGCTCTATACACCACCACAATGGAGTTGGAATGAAACAAACACAATGTGCTTTAACTGCAGACTGTCAGCTTTAATTTGAGAGTATGTACATCCAACTCAGGTGAACGGTGTAGGACTTACAGCAGTTTGCAGATGTACCTCCCACTTGTTAAGGGACCAAAAGTAATAGGACAATTGGCTTCTCAGCTGTTCCATGGCCAGGTGTGTGATATTCCCTCATTACCCCAATTACAATGTGCAGATAAAAGGCCCAGAGCTCATTTCAAGTGTGCCTATTTGCATTTGGAATCTGTTGCTTTCAACTCTCAAGATGAGATCCAAAGAGCTGTCACTATCAGTGAAGCAAGCCATCATTAGGCTGAAGAAACCAAACAAACCCATCAGAGAGATAGTAAGCACATTAGGCGTGGCCAAAACAACTGTTTGGAACATTCTCAAAAAGAAGGAACGCACCGGTGAGCTCAGCAACACCAAAAGACCCGGGAGACCACGGAAAACAACTGTGGTGGATGACCGAAGAATTCTTTCCCTGGTGAAGAAAACACCCTTCACAACAGTTGGCCAGATCAAGAACACTCTCCAGCAGGTAGGTGTATGTGTGTCAAAGTCAACAATCAAGAGAAGACTTCACCAGAGTGAACACAGAGGGTACACCACAAAATATAAACCATTGGTGAGCCTCAAAAACAGGAAGGCCAGATTAGAGTTTGCCAAACAACACCTAACAAAGCCTTCACAGTTCTAGAACAAGATCCTATGGACAGATGAGACCAAGATCAATTTGTACCAGAGTGATGGGAAGAGAAGAGTATGGAGAAGGAAAGGAACTGCTCATGATCCTAAGCATACCACCTCATCAGTGAAGCATGGTGGTGGTAGTGTCATGGCGTGGGCATGTATGGCTGCCAATGGAACTGGTTCTCTTGTATTTATTGATGATGTGACTGCTGACAAAAGCAGCAGGATGAATTCTGAAGTGTTTCGGGCAATATTATCTGTTCACATTCAGCCAAATGCTGCAGAACTCATTGGACGGCGCTTCACAGTGCAGATGGACAATGACTCAAAGCATACTGCAAAAGCAACCAAAGAGTTTTTGAAGGGACAGAAGTGGAATGTTATGCAATGGCCAAGTCAATCACCTGACCTGAATCCCATTGAGCATGCATTTCACTTGCTGAAGACAAAACTGAAGGGAAAATGCCCCAAGAACAAGCAGGAACTGAAGACAGTTGCAGTAGAGGCCTGGCAGAGCATCACCAGGGATGAAACCCAGCGTCTGGTGATGTCTATGCGTTCCAGACTTCAGGCTGTGATTGACTGCAAAGGATTTGCAACCAAGTATTAAGAAGGGAAAGTTTGATTTATGATTATTATTCTGTCCCATTACCTTTGGTCCCTTAACAAGTGGGAGGCACATCTGCAAACTGCTGTAAGTCCTACACCGTTCACCTGAGTTGGATGTACATACCCTCAAATTAAAGCTGACAGTCTGCAGTTAAAGCACATTGTGTTTGTTTCATTCCAACTCCATTGTGGTGGTGTATAGAGCCAAAGATGTTAGAATTGTGTCGATGTCCCAATATTTCTGGACCTGACTGTATTATATAGACATGAGGGGCGGTCCAAAAGTCAGGTTAAAAATGAAAATAATGAAATTATGATGCTAACTCTATTTTATTTTCCTCCAAGGAAAGCCTAAACCTTTTAATACTAGAGTCTCAAATTCTGACTCCCTATATGTTTCTACACTACAACTCCCATGATTATTTGACCATCTGTTGCTTTTGAAGAATTATGGCAAACGTAGGCCATCAACTTCTGGGGGAGGTGGAGTTTGAGACCACTGGTCTAATACTTGTATACTTGTAAAATAAGATGATATCTCCACAGATGATCATTGAGACGTGAGGTGACTCAGAATTGAAATTGTCAAAGGAACAAAAATGTCATTGGTTTCTCTGCGACGCAGCACTTTGAAGACCTCAAAACCCATCTTGTTGATGTAGCCCCGAGTCTCCAGACCACAAGTGGTTTAGCTGGACATTTTGACGCTTGTGATGAACCAAGAGAGGGACACCCTCTGCACGTCCATGGATAAGACCATGGTGGCCGAGGTGAAGGGTTTTCTGGGTCAGGAACCTCAAACCATTCTCAGAACGCATATGGAAGACTTCGACATTCCAAATACAAGTATGCCGAGAGTTCTTCTTCAGGACGACTGGACTCCACCAAGGCGTGCGTCTGCTGGGTCCTGAGTTTGTTGAACACAGAACGAAAAACTGCTAGAGTTGAGTTTGCCGAAATGTTCCTCGTCACGTTCGACAATGGGAGGTCTGACAACTTCAAGGCAGTTGTCAATGGAGATGAAGCTACGTTAACAGAAGAAGATTTTCGGCGGGTGTTTTGAGAAGTGGGTGCACCGCTTGAAAGAACGCCTGGAGATTGGTGGCGTTCATGGTGAGAAATGCTGAATAAACAAGGTTTCTTTGGAAAATAAGTAATTCTGAGTTAGCATTCTTATTTCATTGAGTTTTTAACCTTGCTATTGGACGCGCGCCCCTCATATATAAACATCATCCAGCATTTAATAATCCTGCACTTTCATGCTGAGTACTCCTTGTACGACCATTACGTAGAGACTAGAGAGGATATAATGGAGGTTTCCAGGAAAATTAACAGAGTACTGTATGAAGTTGCTTGCTCGGCAGTTTAGAGGCACCACAATCAATGCTGTGTAGGGTGTTTAGCAATTAAGCGCATAGTGCGATGCTCGTTAGCTAATTAGACATTATTCTGCACCTTCTAAGCCATGTAAAGCGGAAGAGGGGATTGTAGAGCAGCGCTCGCTCAGTGACAAGGTTTCGAATTTCAATAAGAACATAAAAGGTATAGATATAAAGAGTCACCTCCGCTGCCTTTGCAGACAGTGTCCCCACTATCCTCCTAGTACAAGTAAGTACCACATCTTCCTTACTAAGGGACCGGCCTCGCAGCTGACACTCACCACTTTGGATCTGATGATTTGACCTGTTTTTTTTTTTGTACTCACATATTTGTCTCCTCTTAATATTTTTTAGGCAGTTATTCAGGATGCAGCAGTGGTTTCCATAAATGCAACTTGGAACAGTAATCCAGGACTCCACTAAAATGCTCATCCATGCTCTTATCTCCCGCCATGACTACTGTAACCCGCTTCTTCGCCAGATTCTCCCTCTACAGTCTATAATAAATATCTCTGTCAGACTCCTCTAAATGACATCCCGTATCTCTCAAACCTTACTCCTCTAAAGGCTATAATGATTGGCTCTGCTGGACTCATCTACCTCACATCCCGTACTTCACCCACCTCACCCCTCTACAGTCTATAATGAACGCCTATGCCAGGCTCCCCCACCTCAGATCTTGTACCTCTCACACCTCAACCCTCTACAGTCTGTAATGAAGGACTGTGCCAGACTCATCTACCTCATATCCCGTACCCCTCACCCCTCTACAGTCTGTAATGAATTCCTCTGTCAGACTCATCTACCTCATATCCCGTACCCCTCACTAGGGATGAGCCGAACACTCCCCGAGTTCGGTTCGAGCCCGAACCCGAACTTTCCATTTGTTCGGGACCGAACCCGAACCCCCATGCAAGTCAATGGGGCTGAAAATTTGGTTTTTTAGAGTGCCCTCCAAGAGGGCATATATGCTACATATTTGCCATAAAAGGTGTATGGGGGTCCGGGTAGTGCCCTGGGGGACAGGAAACAAGGACAAAAAGTTTAAAAGGGACGTTTTTAAAGGGACAGTGAGTTTTCCATGAAATAAGGGTTAAAAATAAAAATGAAAAATTCCTTCAAATATCGTGCCTAGGAGGTCCCCATAACCTGCCCGTGAAGTGGCGGATTTCTAGGATGTATAGAAATATGTAAAAACCAAAAAATGACATTTCAAATGACGGTAAATGCCTTTCCTTTAATCTATCCATAAACAACTGCTTGGGGCGGCAGTCTGTATGAAAAGAGGAGACATTTTCGGACACACAGAAAAAGTTTACTGATTTTTTGGCGGTGAAAAGCAGGAGAATGGAAACTTCTAGACCAAAAAGCCGATTTGGAAAGTGAGATAAATGGCAGAATTTTTCTGGTTCGGCTATTTTGACCTAGAATTTTCCATTCTCCAGTCATTCTCCTGAGTTTCACCTTTCTCTGAATAACCCTGTCAGTGTTATTGAGAGAGCGGTGAAGAGCAGGAGAATGACTGGAGAATGGGAAATTCTAGGTCAAAATAGCCAAACCAGAAAAATTCTCCCATTTAGGCTAGGGTCAGACTAGCGAATTTTTAACGTGCGTTTAGGCGCACTTAATCACGGCCGCACTAGCAGCAAATGACGGGCAATGACGGCCAATATACGAAGTACGGTCGCACGAAAGTCCGGCTGCGCAACGCAAGTGGAAAATGAACGCATTTTTTTTCGAGAACGCAGAACCGCTAGTACAGAACTACAGAGTGCGCTGCGTCCACTAGCGGCGTGTGTGCGTGATTTGGAGACGTCAGACCCCGCTCATGTCCGGCCACATAACATCCAGACACCCAAAGTTTCCTGGTTTGGATCCGTAAAAAAATCACGCACAAAAATGCGCATCGTATGACCGTTTTCGCACAATCCGTGAAAAAATACGGCAATGCGTTGGGACGCACTTTTTGACGGTCGCTGCGAAAAATGCGTTAGTCTGACCCTAGCCTTATCTCACTTTCCTAATCGGCTATTTGGTCCAGATTGTTCTCTTTTCCTGCCATTCTCCTGGTTTTCACCTTTCTCTGAACAACCCTGAGAGAGAGGTGAAAGCCAGGAGAACTGGCAAGAGAAGAGACCAAATAGCCGATTTGGAAAGTGAGATAAATGGGAGAATTTTTCTGGTTTGGCTATTTTGACCTAGAATTTTCACTTCTCCAGTTATTCTCCTGCATTCACCGCTCTCTGAATAACCCTGTGAATGTTTAATCCGAGGTGAAAAATAACATTGCTTTAGATTTTTTTCAAACACCAGTTAAATGCAGCATATTAGGATGTTTTAGGGAAATTATTCTCAAATCTCAATCAGAAGCAGACACCACCCCACCCTCAGTATATTGTACATGTATCAAATTGATTACCAGACTAAAAACACCTGGTGTTATGCCCGTTTGTGAACAGAGGTCATTTAGAGTTGATAATCTTTCCATGTACACATTCGTTTTTAATTCAATATCTAATAAACCGTTGCTTATAATATTCTGCAGTAAAGAGTCTCTTTATTTCTAGATTTTTTAGTATTTTTTTTAAGCATTTTCTATACTTTTTTCAAAATTTCTTTTTTTTTTTTCCAACCCCAACCGAACACACCCAAAAAGTTTGTATTTCGCAAACTTTCGAACTGCGAAAGTTCGGGTCGAACTCCGAACCGTCCGAATCCGAACAGCTCATCCCTACCCCTCACCCCTCTACAGTCTGTAATGAATGCCTCTGTCAGACTCATCTACCTCATATCCCGTACCCCTCACCCCTCTACAGTCTGTAATGAATGCCTGTCAGACTCATCTACCTCACATCCCGTACTTCTCATGCCCCACCCTTTTACAATCTGTAATGAACACCTCTGACAGACTCATCCACCTCACATCCATCCCATACTCCAACGTACACCTCTCCCCTCTATAGTCTGTAATGAATGCCTCTGCCAGACCCATCTACCTCATATGCCATACCCCTCACACCTTACCCCTCTACAGTCTATAATGAACGCCCCTACTTAACATTCCCTACTTCTCACAAGTCACCCCTCTATAATCTGTAATGGACGACTCTGCCAATCTTGTCTACCTCACATCCCTTACCTCTCACACCTCTACAGTCTATAATGAACGCCTCTGCTAGACTCATCCACCTCACATCCTGTACCTTGCCTCGGAAATCTCCCCTTCAGGACTTTTCCCGAGCTGCCGCTTATCTATAAAACTCCCTCATAACATTAGACTCGCCCCGTGCCTCCAGTCCTTCAAGATATTTCTAAAAACACATTACTTCACAGAAGCCTATCACCTCACTCCATGATCCCACCAGTTAACCTTTCCCGATCGATCTCCCACACAGTCCCCATGCACCCCATTACTTCTCATTTTTGGTTTTTCCTACTCATTGTACAGCGCTGCAGAATTTGTTGGCACTTTATAAATGTTTGGAATTGTATTTGCAAACCAACGCACAGATATGAGTAACCACAGATAATGTAGATAATCCGTGTTAGAGCCGGTCCTTAAATGTACGGGAAACAACAAGGTTAACACAGAGAATAACCAGATAAACAAACCTTGGCCTGAATCAGGTGAGGTAAACATAAAGGTATAAACAAGCAGAGGCTGGGAGCACTGATCAAGGTTATCTGACGAGCCAGGGTCAAGGAGCGGAGAAATCAGGTAGAGACGGCTTTATAATTAGACCAAATAGGCAGACACCTAAGGTCTCCTTCAAACAGGGGCCTCATATGATGGTATGTGTGTGGCATTTCAGTATGCACACGTTCGTGGGAGCACTGATATACCACACAAATATACTCCTACATTAACATAGATCAATCTGCCAGGGTAGCCACCCGAGCCTTCATTAACTATGTTTTTTTGGGCTAATTTATGCACTTTTGGACAATAATAGGACCTTGGTTTGTCTTAGGCCTCACTGACTCTAGAGCCACCTCTTAAATCAACATAAGTCACTATACGAAGACAGAAGTCAAATACCACGTACTATATCAGGAACGCAGTGCGGGGTATCCAAAACCACAACAGGGAAACTGCAAAGGAAAGTGGAAGCTCTTCTAAATCCTGACTGGGAACCCTACTGGCCAGGACATGAGATGGGAGGGCTATAGGACCACCATTAGCTCAGGGATGAGAGGGGTGGAAAGTCTAGAGGTCTGTCCTTACCAGACAGTATAGTATGAATGCACAAAATTGTGAATGGCAGAACAGGGCACCTACAACGATGCTCCACCAGAAGAGACACAACCCTGGAGTTTCCCTGGTTACTGGAGAGCTGAGAGACCAGACAAGATGCAAAGAGCTCTAGGAACCACCAGAGGGTGTGACACAACTGCAACCAAATTCAGTGGCAGGAGAAGGAGGATGAGAAGGATGGAACCTCTAGGGCCCTGTAAGAATGCAGAACATAGTGAATGTAAGAATAATGCACCTGCAGCGATGCTCCACCAGAAGAGATGCAACACAGAAGCTTCCCTGGTCAGTGGACAGGTGAGAGACCTGACAAGGTGCAAGAAGCTCTAGGAAAACCCAGAGATCGTTACACAATTGCGACAAACTTCAGTAGCAGGAGAAGCTACATCAGTGGAGGAGGGATGGCAAATAGTCCTGTATATCTCTAGGACCCCAGTTGGCCAGAATATGAGAGGGGGACCAGGAGTATGAGAAGGGTGGAACCTCTAGAGGTCTGTCCTTATCAGACAGTATAGTAAGAATGCAGAACATAGTGAATGGAAGAATAATGCACCTTCAGCAATGCTCCACCAGAAGAGACGCAGGAGCTTTCCTGGTCAACTGGAGAAATGAGGTGCAAAGAGCTCTAGGAACCACCAGAGGATGTGACACAACTGTGACAAACTTAAGCGCCAGGAGAAGCTTCATCAGTGGAAAGGAGGGTGGTGATTAGTCTTCTGTGTCTCTGTATAGAGAGATAATTAGATATGATAAAGGAGCTCAGACACGCGGTGGATGCACAGCACAGCTGCCTGTAATAAAGGACATAATGATAGTAAAGCCGTACTTTCTGTGAGATCTTGTGTAACTTTGTCTGTTATGAAAAGGTTACATTGAGTGAATCATTACAGACGATAATTGAAGCTTTTAAGACGCCGACCACTTACAACCTACAGCGCTTTATGTTTTCAGCCAAACAAACATTGATAAGGACATGGCGCATTGTTTAAGGTCACATCTAAAGCAGGCGGAAACGAGTGGCTTGGTCCAACAAGCATAGTATGAAATTATCACTCATGTAGCATCCTGGCACAGGGGTTTGTGTCACGCGATGCTGTGTTTGGGTGTTCTGTCTGTCTGTCTGTCTGTCCAGGTGTGGTGCTAAAAAGCTGTGAAAGCCGACTGTGTCATATAAATATGAAAATAAAGGGGGGCACTCTCTGCGGAATAACACGTGCATCGTACTAAAGTCTTTTACTCAAGTACCCTGTGACGTGCGTCACTTTGAACATGGGGTACATAGGCCTAGAAACGCATTTGGGAGGAGCAGGCCTCATGTTCTATATTATCTCCCTGCCCTCTCCTATGTGGAAGTCACCCCGTTCCTGTAGGATGTTTGTGATTTGTCTAGCTGTCTATCGTTACGGTCAATGTGTATCTATTGCTATCTGCTGATGGGTTTACTGGTTGGTTTATTTTAGCCTTTTCCAGCTTCCCATCTCAGGGATGTGTTAATATCTGTTGTATGTTTGAGTGGTCTTTTGTTGATCTGCCCCGTCGGGCAAACACTGCTCCATTATCTGCTCCAGCTGTGATTACATGGCACCCTATTGTTTCATGACGGATATGTCTGGCTCACTTGAGGATGGGGGGGGGCACCAGGGTGTAATTTTCCATCAGTCTCTAGGTCCACCTGGCTGGGACTGTATATATTCAACTCACTAAAGGTGTTCAGGGGTTGCCGTTCAAAACTCAAGCTTAAACTTCATCTAAGGACTGGAGGAAGGCATGAATGTCAGGTGGGGAGGAGAACATGGGTCCGGCAAGGAAACGGCATTAACAGATGTGACCCAGTCGGGGTATGGAGATCTCTTACAGACCCTATCCCTGCTTTTTTATAATAGTTTTACAAAGATGAGCTTGTACCTCCACTCTTAGGCCCTGTCAATCACAGAACCAGGAATTACACTTTAGATCAGTAGTTACCCACACTGGTCCTCAGGTTCCCCCAACAGACCAGATTTTAAGTATTACCTTGAGGAAATGAGGAATTGAATCCTGCAAGCAGCAAATCATATCACCTGTGCTGTGCTTCACATATCCTGCAAACCTGGCCAGTGTGGGGAACCTGACGACCAGGATTTGGAACCACTGCTTTATACTGTTATTATCCATATCCTGAATGTATATGTGTGTGTCAACGTGGCATATGTGTATATATTTTTGGGTTTGCGTGGTATGCGGGATATATAAGGTTAATGGTGCACTGTGTGAGAATGTTGAATTCACGTGTCCATGTGCGTATTTCGAGTAACCAGTTTGTCAGGTTGTTATATATGTGTTTTAGTGAGTATTTTTGTATACATTTCCCAAGACATCAAAACATACTTTTTCTGTTTAACCTTGACAGGAAGACTAGAAGAAAAATTAATACAGTGATGCATAATAGCAACATGGAGAGTAATAGCGCTAAACCCATTCACTACCAAACACGTCTGGTTTTCTATTGAAAATATTAAAAAATGAAACTTAGAAGAGGAAACCCAACTTACACACATTTATAAAACAGACTTGATGTAGAGAAACAAAATTCTCAGTATAGCCTCACTACTGTCACCGTAAATGACTGCAACCGGGCTGGAAAGAGCAGCCCCCCATCCTTATTGGGGAAAAAAGTTAATCAAACTTTACTGCAGCATTCCAGCAGCCAGAGATGGGGCAGAATACAGGGAGAGCTGTGGGGTCAGTCGCTGCTGTACAGGGATAAGATTCAGGGGGTTATTATTATTATTATTTATTAAGCGCCAACACATTCCGCAGCGCTGTACAAGGTGTCATGGGTAGAGACAGGACAATTCAACAATACATACAGGAGACAGGTCAGTATTCCTGCCAGCAGATACATGAGGATATGAGGACCCTATTCCCGTGGAAATTTACTATCTAGATGGGTTAATGAGTGTAAATCCCTGTATAGTACAGATACAAGGTGTTGCTGTAATTGCCACACACAGGCATTATGCAGCACATACAGATACAAGGTGTTGCTGTAATTATTATTATTATTTATTATTCTTTATTTATAAAGCGCCAGCATATTCCGCAGCGCTGTACAATAAGCACAGTATAGACAGGGTTACAATACATTGAACAACATTTGACAAACAGTACAGGAGGAGATGAGGGCCCTATTCCCGTAGGAACTCACAATCTGGGAGGGTTGGGGTTGGAAACAGAGGAGAGGACTGTAAGGTGAGAGTGATTGATGGTTGCGTCAGTGAGTTGGGTGGTAGGCTTCCCTAAATAGGAATGTTTTAGGGAGCGTTTGAAGGAAGAGAAGTTAGGGGAAAGTCTGACAGTACGAGGGAGAGCGTTCCAGAGAGTGGGGGCTGCGCGTGAGAAATCCTGCAGTCTATCATGGGAAGAGGTGATGCGGGGAGAAGCTAGGCGCAGGTCACTGTTTGACCTTAGGGAGCGGGCTGGGGTGTATTTGGTGATTAGTGAGGACAGGTAGTGGGGAGCTGAGTTAGTGAGGGTTTTGTAGGTAAGGATAAGGATTTTGAACTTAATTCTGCAGTGGATGGGGAGCCAGTGAAGGGACTCGCAGAGGGGAGCGGCAGAGACAGAGCGGCGGGTGAGGTGAATTAGCCTGGCGGAGGCGTTCAGGATGGATTGTAGGGGGGAGAGGCGGGACAGAGGGAGGCCAGATAAGAGATTATTGCAATAGTCGAGTCGGGAGATTACCAGGGCGTGTATGAGTTGTTTTGTGGCGACAGCGGTAAGAAATGGCCGAATTCTGTAAATATTACGCAGTTGGTATCGGCAGGAGGAGGAAAGAGACTTGATGTGGGGGATGAAGGAAAGAGCAGAGTCAAGTGTAACTCCAAGACAGCGAACTTGGTTTGATGGGGAGATGGTGATACCCTCCACCGTGATCGAGAAGTCAGGAGGTGGGCGGCATTAGAGGGAGGAATAAGTAGGAGCTCAGTCTTTGACATGTTGATCTTTAGGTGGTGGGAGGCCATCCAGGAGGAGATGCCAGATAAACAGTCACTGACTTTGGAAAGGACAGGGGGAGAGAGATCAGGGGTAGAGAGGTAGATCTGAGTGTCATCAGCGTAGAGGTGGTAATTAAAGCCAAAGCTGTTGATGATTTTGCCCAGGGAGGAGGTGTAGATGGAAAAGAGCAGAGGACCAAGGACAGAGCCTTGAGGTACACCAACAGATAGAGGCAATGAGGAGGAGGAGTTACCAGCAAAGGACACACAGAAGGACCTGTTGGATTCAATCCAAGCAAGTGCAGTGTCACCGAGACCCAGAGAGTTGAGGGTCAGTAGAAGGAGGGGGTCGTCAACAGTGTCAAAAGCAGCCGAGAGGTCAAGCAGGATGAGAATAGAATAGTGGCGTGTTTTTTTAGCAGTTAGGAGGTCGTTGGTGACTTTGAGGGCAGTTTCAGTTGAGTGTAGGGGACGGAAGCCAGATTGCAGGGGGTCAAGTAGGGAATTGGAGGACAGGAAGATGGAGAGGCGGTTGAAGACTAGTTTTTCTAAGAGCTTAGAGGTAAAGGGAAGCAGGGATACAGGACGGTAGTTGGATGGAGAGTTGGGATCGAGGGATGGTTTCTTTAGTAAGGGGTAACTAGCGCGTGTTTGAAGGCGGATGGAAAGGAGCCAGTGGAGAGAGATAGGTTGAAGATGTGTGTGAGAGCAGGGGTGAGGGAGGAGGAGAGGGGAGGAATTAGATGTGAGGGAATGGGGTCGAGCGGGCACGTGGTGAGATGTGAGGAGGACAATAAGGAATTGACTTCCTCCTCAGTGGTTGGGAGGAAGCGGCAGAGGGTGGCAGATGGGACCTGTGGTAGTGGAGGTGGCAGATAACTATCTTGTGTTGGGATGTTGCTTCTGATAGTTAGAGTTTTACTGAGGAAGTAGTCTGCCAGGTCTTGAGCGCTGAAGGCAGCTGAGGGGGCAGGTGCAGGTGGGTAGAGGAGGGTGTTGAAGGTGGACCAGAGCGTTTTAGGGTTGAGGACAGCGTAGATATAAGAGATGAGAAGAAGGATTGTTTGGCCAAGTGGAGGGCAGAGGTGTATGACCGGAGAATAAACTTGAAGTGAACAAAATCAGCTTCAGAGCGGGATTTCCTCCAGGCACGCTCTGCGGTGCGGGAGCATCTTTGCAGGTAGCGAGTCTGGAGGGTGTGCCAGGGCTGAAGCTGGCGGCGTGGGGCCTTACAGAGTCGAAGAGGAGCAAGAGTGTCTAGAGCAGAGATAAGCGTAGTGTTGTAGTGATTAGTGGCAGCATCAGGGCAGGTGAAGGATGAGGTATGAGGGAGGTGGTGAAGTAGGTTGGAGAATTGATGGGGGTCCATAGCCTGTAGATTTCTGCGAGTGTGTGTGCGGGGTGGGGGAGCAGGGTGTTTAGGAAGTCCAGATAGGTTGAAAGAGAGAAGGTGGTGGTCAGAGATGGGGAAAGGGCGACAGTTGAACTCAGAAATGGAGCAGAGGTTGGAAAGACAAGGTCAATAGCGTGACCATCGCGGTGGGTAGGGAGGAGGGAGGATTGTGTGAGTCCAAGGGAGGACGTGAGTGAAAGAGTTTGGAGGCAGCAGGGGCGGAAGGATCGTCAATGGGAATGTTGAATTGCCATACACAGGCTTTATGCAGCACATACAGATACAAGGTGTTGCTGTAATTGCCATACACAGGCTTTATGCAGCACATACAGATACAAGGTGTTGCTGTAATTGCCATATGCAGGCATTATGCAGCACATACAGATACAAGGTGTTGCTGTAATTGCCATACACAGGCATTATGCAGCACATAGAGATACAAGGTGTTGCTGTAATTGTCATACACAGGCATTATGCAGCACATACAGATACAAGGTGTTACTGTAATTGCCACACACCGGCCTTATGCAGCACATACAGATACAAGGTGTTGCTGTAATTGCTATACGCAGGCATTATGCCTCACATACAGATACAAGGTGTTGCTGTAATTGCCATACACAGGCATTATGCAGCACATACAGATACAAGGTGTTACTGTAATTGCCACACACCGGCCTTATGCAGCACATAGCCTTATGCAGCACATACAGATACAAGGTGTTGCTGTAATTGCCATACACAGGCATTATGCAGCACGTACAGATACGAGGTGTTGCTGTAATTGCCATACACAGGCATTATGCAGCACATACAGATACAAGGTGTCGCTGTAATTGCCATACACAGGCATTATGCAGCACATACAGATACAAGGTGTTGCTGTAATTGCCATACACAGGCATTATGCAGCACATACAGATACAAGGTGTTGCTGTAATTGCCATACACAAGCTTTATGCAGCACATACAGATACAAGGTGTTGCTGTAATTGCCATACGCAGGCATTATGCAGCACATACAGATACAAGGTGTTACTGTAATTGCCACACACCGGCCTTATGCAGCACATACAGATACAAGGTGTTGCTGTAATTGCTATACGCAGGCATTATGTCTCACATACAGATACAAGGTGTTGCTGTAATTGCCATACACAGGCATTATGCAGCACATACAGATACAAGGTGTTACTGTAATTGCCACACACCGGCCTTATGCAGCACATACAGATACAAGGTGTTGCTGTAATTGCCATACACAGGCATTATGCAGCACGTACAGATACGAGGTGTTGCTGTAATTGCCATACACAGGCATTATGCAGCACATACAGATACAAGGTGTCGCTGTAATTGCCATACACAGGCATTATGCAGCACATACAGATACAAGGTGTTGCTGTAATTGCCATACACAGGCATTATGCAGCACATACAGATACAAGGTGTTGCTGTAATTGCCATACACAGGCTTTATGCAGCACATACAGATACAAGGTGTTGCTGTAATTGCCATACGCAGGCATTATGCAGCACATACAGATACAAGGTGTTACTGTAATTGCCATACACAGGCATTATGCAGCACATAGAGATACAAGGTGTTGCTGTAATTGTCATACACAGGCATTATGCAGCACATACAGATACAAGGTGTTACTGTAATTGCCACACACCGGCCTTATGCAGCACATACAGATACAAGGTGTTGCTGTAATTGCTATACGCAGGCATTATGTCTCACATACAGATACAAGGTGTTGCTGTAATTGCCATACACAGGCATTATGCAGCACATACAGATACAAGGTGTTGCTGTAATTGCCACACACCGGCCTTATGCAGCACATACAGATACAAGGTGTTGCTGTAATTGCCATACACAGGCATTATGCAGCACGTACAGATACGAGGTGTTGCTGTAATTGCCATACACAGGCATTATGCAGCACATGCAGATACAAGGTGTCGCTGTAATTGCCATACACAGGCATTATGCAGCACATACAGATACAAGGTGTTGCTGTAATTGCCATACACAGGCATTATGCAGCACATACAGATACAAGGTGTCGCTGTAATTGCCATACACAGGCATTATGCAGCACACAGATATTGCATTTTTAATAATCTCATTCTGATCACTACAAACCCCCATAAGAAGGAGATCTCACCACCATTCTATTATCTGTCTGCAGCACATTTACTGCATCTGCCTGTATGCTTCTAATGCAGACCCCGTGTAAGCAGGAGATCTCACCATTTTATTATCTGTCTGCAGAACATTTACTGACACAAAGGCCATTTCTGCCTGTATGCTGATAATGCAGACCCTGTGTTACATTGTGCCAGATAAGGGACACCATATAGCGTTTAGAACCTTTCATCCCAGTGATTTTTCTTGAAAGCGTAAATTCATGTATGACAAATTAAAATTTTGCAAATTTACATTATTTTAATCTTTTCAGTATATTATAAAAACAATCTTAGTGCAGAATTGCAATTTTTATGCTCCATTTCAATGCTATCTACACATACCCTGTTTCAAATTAAAGTTATGATAATATTTTTGCAACAAAAACAAAACAAATATTACAAAGTGTGACTTTTTTTGGCCAGGCAGAATATATATATATATAAAACACGAGTACAGCAGTATGTAGTGATACCTTTTTTATCTGGACTAACACGGTCTATCCAATCTATATATATGTTTGTATCTTAGAAATTAGATAGATTTTTCAGAACTTGCTATATAGAGGGTTGCTCCTTTTTGTGCAAAATGTCAGACTTTTGATGTTCTTAAGTAAATGTTCTTTGTGTAAAAATAGACACTTTTAATGAAGCCATCAGTGCTACTTTTAAAGACAAAGCCGTCATCTGCGCTTATTCCTACAGCTCCATGTGAAACAAAACACAATTAGAGGTTTTGGTTTACTTTAATGGCCGTTGAAGTGTAAGCTCACCTGCCCCATCAAGGCACTTCTTGGTAAGAAGAGTCCTACCTAATGAAACCAAGAGCCGCTCCCCTGAGCAACCATACACTCTCATGCTGCTTTTCAGGTATGGGAGAGAATGGCGGGGTTTATTTATACCCTCACCACATACTTCCACTTTAGGATTAAAAACAAAAACATGGAAAAGGGACAGCAGCAAAAATTACCTGGCTGGAGTTACGATGGAATATATACATACAGGAAAAGTGGTGTCGCGCCTACTCCCTACCAGGGGTGCTGCAACAAACAAAAGTAACTAACCCAGCTCATGTATAAAACATAACAAGAAAAAAAGGTGCCATCTGCGCTTATTCCTATAGCTCCATGTGAAACAAAACACGATTAGAGGTTTTGGTTTACTTGAATGGCCGTTGAAGTTAATCTCACCTGCCTCGTCAAGGCACCTCTTGGTAAGGTGAGTCCTCCTATCTAATGAAACCAAGAGCTGCTCCCCTGAGCAACCATACACTCTCATGCAGCTTTTCAGCTATGGGACAGAATGGCAGGGTTTATTTATACCCTCACCACATACTTCCACTTTAGGATTTAAAAACAAAAACATGGAAAAGGGACAGCAGCAAAAATTACCTGGCTGGGGTTAAGACGGAATATATACTTACAGGAAAAGCAGTGTTGCGCCTACTCCCTACCAGGGCCGCTGCAACAACCAAAAGTAACTAACCAGGCCAGCTCATGTATAAAACATAACAAGAAAAAGAGGCGTCACCTGCGCCTATACCTATAGCTCCATGTGAAACAAAACACAATTAGAGGTTTTGGTTTACTTGAATGGCCATTATAGTGTACTGTTACTTTTAACACTATTTTTATAGTATGCTTTAGATATACACGTTTTATATATACGAAATTAAAAAGGGTGTTATATTTACATATATCTGTGTGTGACATCACTAGTGACCGATCTGGTGACTGGCAGCCGGGAAATTCTGAATCCTGGCTGCTGGTGATGCATTTCTCCAGATCTGGGGAGCTGTGGGTGGGGAAGGGGGACACTCTGTCCTCACATCCTGACCACTTTAAACAACAAAAGTGGACAGGATGAGTAGAGCGTCCATTTAATTGGTTAATAAATCATTGTGCTTGAATAGTTGGAGGCATTGTGATCAGAAGACCTGCCGTCATTACCATTTTTCCCATTATCTCATTCACTCTGTGTGATAATGGTGTAGGCCGGTTGATGTGGGCGAATAGGAGCCTGACGTGCGCTGTGGATTCAGCATCCAGCATCATTCAAACCGCTTTCCATATCAAGCAATAAATCAACATAACATACAACATATGTGCTGTATTTACACACCGGCCGCTTTCACTTCACTCATTACGCTGGGCAAACAAATAATCCCTTAATGCTGTGATTTTCACCCTTTTCCATCTCAAAGCACACTAGCAGGGTGCAAGAATCGTCAGGGCACGACATAAACGTTTTAAAGGGATACTCTGCACAATGTGAGCAATCCATCTTATCTGAGTGTCCACAATGCTGTGAGCCCACTACTCCCTTTTCCACCCTCTGAGGGGTGCTCAGAGGGCTGATTCAGCCATCCAGACGCCGGGGCTTAGCTCCACCCAGAACCTCAGCTCCAGGGCCGGATTTATAACTAGGCAGAGTAGGCATGTGTCTACAGCAGTTGCCTGCCACAAGGGGCACCTTGCTCTGTAGAATTTGTTTTGTTACAATTTACAATTATTTAGACCACTGTCTCTGCAGCCCCAAGGGCTAGAGGGACATATGTGGTATCATTAGAAAGGTCAGATTGTGACCTTTCCAGTGATACCAAACATAACCAGGTTAGATTTATGTAAAGCAGAGTGGAAAATCTTGTTGTCTGTGTTGGTCAGTGTATGCTAGAAAATAAAATGGAGATTTGCTAAGTGTGCTTTTAAAAACCTACACGGCAGGAGGGGGGAGGAGGAGGGGGGAGGGGGAGAGGCAGAGGTGAAGACCAAATAAAAAAGTTTAAGTAAAAAGGAGGGAACATTGAAACATGGAATCAGCCAGAAATGAATACATTTAGAAATAAAATACATTTGCAAGAATGGGGCTCTTTGGAGGATAGCGTTGGACAGCATTCTGAATTCCTGCTACCTTATGCTTGTTCCAGGGTGTTGGTTAGTGTATGCTTATGCTGGTTCCGGCGTGCAGAGTGGAAAATCTTGTTGCCTGTGTTGGTCTATGTATGGTTATGCTCATTCCGGGGTGTTGGTCAGTGTATGCTTATGCTGGTTCCGGCGTGCAGAGTGGAAAAACAGGGGGACTTTGGAACCTGCGTCTCTGAATTACTACACCTCGCAAGGATAAGTGAGGTGTCATTGGAAAGGTCAGAGTCTGGTCTTTACACTGATACCAAACATGACCATGTAAGGTGTAAAAATAAAAAACTGAAAAACAGAAAATTGCAAAATATATTTTTTCCTCTGTTCTACGTCAGAGGCAATATATGCTTTTATATATAAAACACACAATGCCGCTGCACAAAGTCAACCAAGGCAACAGATTCTGCCCCTTCTTTTGATTTGAAGCAGAGAGAAACTGTTTGGGGCAAACAATTTTTAAAAAACAAACACAAAATTTAAAAAGTCATTTTGGCATGTTTCTTTGTGTTGTTGGGGGGGGGGGTCCACATTTCTTTGCCTTCAGGCTCCTGAGATGCAAATCTTGCCCTGCTCACCTAAGGTTTCCTGGTCTTGGAATACTTCCAGCTCCATCTAATGGGATCGAAGTCTTCCTCCATCGAGGGCCACTGGATTGGCTGGAGCGCCCAGTAAACCCCTGCGGTCACATGATATCCTGATCTGGAAGCATGTCATATCCTGTAGAGATCATAGGGAGACCAGCGCTGAATTCCGGGGAGATTTTAAAGGAAATTAAAGGGTTGGAATGGGAGAGGGGAATGTTGAGGGGGTCAGGAAGGTTTTAATATTTACCCAATGTGTTTTGCACCCCCTCCTGATTTAACCTATAATGTCCCTTTTAGGTTATATTTTATCATTTAAAAATTAGTTTTTCATTGGAGTTGAGTTTCTGCTCCATAGAAAACGTCCCTGGTGCACCATTAATCCATTACAACCCATTTGCCACTGCCCTGTTACTCACACTCTCCACTGGGACAGTGTATAGCGCCTGTGGCATGCCGGGGGAACATTTGGGGCCCACTTGAAGACCATTTGTGGCACTCATGAGACTCCTACGAGGTACAGCGCTTGGTTATTATTATTATCCTTTATTTATATAGCGCCACATATTCCGCAGCGCTTTACATGATCACTGTACAGTAGGTTGATACATTGGAATACCACACATGGATGATATGGCCTGATTCAGGGTCAGGGGGGGGACCCTGTTCCCAAGGGAACTTACACTGTATCAGAGATATTCAAAGAGCACCAAAATTCCACTGGAATTATGGTGCTCTTTTGTTCCCCACACTCTGGGGAATCAAATTCCCTGACCCTGCGGTGAATTCAGCATTCACTGCAGGGTCCCCGAAGTGCAGGGAAAATCCGCCGAACAACCTCCAAATCGAACGGAAAAACCGCCGCTGAAAACATCGGATCCGAGAATCCGCCTCAAAACCGCCAAATGCATCTGAAAAAAGCCAACGATCTGCCGAACAGAGCGCCGACCAGCCGCCGGAAAAAGCCGACGAACGGGGTAAAGAAAACAAAAAACACTGCAACTTTTTTACTTCTCTTCGGGGATTTCACTGCTGTCAAAAATCATCTGTATTTCGCTTTTGAATAGCCAAATGGCCACAAAATTGCACCGTACGGGGAAATTCACGGTTAGGTGCAATTTTAGCTCTCCCTGAATAACCCCTTACGAGATGTACTCTACAAGAGGAGTATTTTGTGAGGTCGGCGCATCCATATCGTTAGGTGTCTTGCCCAAGGACACTCGCTGGTGGCTTCTTCTGAGTGCGCTCGGGTCGTCTTTCCATGATTATAGAGCAGTGACCTGGTGGTTAGGTTGAACCCACTTCCCGTAAAGTCGAGACTTCTCCACAGTTGTATTGGAGGGATGTGCTGAACGGGATTTTGCTTCTCCACCGGTGAATGGTTGAGAGACGTTACCACTGGACTCCACAGTCGATATTGTGTGGGTGTTGAGTATGTACCGTTAGGTGTCTTCCCCAAGGACACTTACTGGAGAGGTGCTCTGGCCGGGATTCCAACCTGGGTCTCCACAGTTATAGAGCAGTGATGGTACCTCTACTCCATCCAGCTGGTTGATAATCACTGCCTTACAGGGATAGTATATACAATAAATAGAGTTCCCTTTTTAATCTCTTGCCTGAAATAATTGGGCAGATCCTGCTGACAACCTCTGCCCAATTATTTATATAAATTTTTTTGTTTTTGGCGATATTACTAACTTTTTTTCCCTCGCTGCGCACCGCTCCTCCTTTTCGGCTCAGGGACTCCTGAACCCGGAAGCCGCTGAAGCTTTTCTGCGCAATTAGTGCTCCTGTACAACTTGTGTAGCATAGAGAAGCAAACGGTGCATCTTTTCTGCAGTTCGGCGGCGTCCGGCGGTCAGTTTGGCTGTCTTCGGCAGCGTTCGGTGAGCTAATCGGAGGTCAGCAATGGCATTCAGCGGTCTGTTCGGCGGCTCTACGTCCGGTACACTTCAGGGACCCTCCTCAATTGCAGATATGTTGAAATTCGCCGGTTAAAGGTTAGGGAATAACCCTCATTATCTTCTTATTTCATGCGATTTTTTAAATGAGCATTTGAACGCAACTTTATTGATATTTCGAAGCACAAACGTGGCTTATTACACGCTGCAGAGCTACACCAGCGTAAGCAGTGATCAGAAGTATAATGGGTTTCATGCTGTGAAGGGTCAGTGTTCTGCTCTTTATTGATCTCAGTCACGTTAATTGATTGATTTTCACATCATATTTTCTCATTAACCTCTGTGTCGCTCCATTGCGCGTCGTCTGCGGACGCGGATAAGCACTAGCCATGCTAAGATACAAAGCGAAGGCTCGCGCTCCTGGTTTCAAGGTGGATATTAGGATGTTCAATGAACTGGAGGTAAAGTTAATAATGAAAACGTTACTTAATACAAAGGAGATTGATATTGATTACCATATAATGTGTTGTATTGATGTCGCACCTCACACAATGTATTATTATACTTTATTTATATTCTGCAGCGCTGTGCAAGATACATGGAGAAGGTGATGATTTATGAGAATAATAGACATGGCTTAACAAGGATGACATAGTACTTTATACACTATATTGCCAAAAGTATTGGCTCACCCATCCAAATAATCAGAATCAGGTGTTCCAATCACTTCCATGGCCACAGGTGTATAAAATCAAACACCTAGGCACGCAGACTGTTTTTACAAACATTTGTGAAAGAATGGGTCGCTCTCAGGAGCTCAGTGAATTCCAGCGTGGAGCTGTGATAGGATGCCACCTCTGCAACAAATCCAGTCGTGAAATTTCCTCGCTCCTAAATATTCCACAGTCACCTGTCAGCTGTATTATAAGAACGTGGAAGAGTTTGGGAACGACAGCAACTCAGCCACGAAGTGGTAGGCCACGTAAACTGACGGAGCGGGGTCAGCGGATGCTGAGGCGCATAGTGCGAAGAGGTCGCCAACTTTCTGCAGTCAATCGCTACAGACCTCCAAACTCCATGTGGCCTTCAGATTAGCTCGAGAACAGTGCGCAGAGAGCTTCATGGAATGGGTTTCCATGGCCGAGCAGCTGCATCCGAGCCATACATCACCAAGTGCAATGCAAAGCGTCGGATGCAGTGGTGTAAAGCACGCCGCCACTGGACTCTAGAGCAGTGGAGACGCGTTCTCTGGAGTGACAAATCGCGCTTCTCCATCTGGCAATCTGATGGACGAGTCTTGGTTTGGCAGTTGCCAGGAGAACGATACTTGTCTGACTGCATTGTGCCAAGTGTAAAGTTTGGTGGAGGGGGGGATTATGGTGTGGGGTTGTTCTTCAGGAGATGGGCTTGGCCCCTTAGTTCCAGTGAAAGGAACTCTGAATGCTTCAGCATACCAAGACATTTTGGACAATTCCATGCTCCCAACTTTGTGGGAACAGTTTGGAGCTGGCCCCTTCCTCTTCCAACATGACTGTGCACCAGTGCACAAAGCAAGGTCCATAAAAGACATGGATGACAGAGTCTGGTGTGGATGAACTTGACTGGCCTGCACAGAGTCCTGACCTCAACCCGATAGAACACCTTTGGGATGAATTAGAGCGGAGACTGAGAGCCAGGCCTTCTCGTCCAACATCAGTGTGTGACCTCACAAATGCACTTCTGGAAGAATGGTCAAAAATTCCCATAAACACACTCCTAAACCTTGTGGACAGCCTTCCCAGAAGAGCTGAAGCTGTTATAGCTGCAAAGGATGGACCAACGTCATATTGAACCCTATGGATTAGGAATGGGATGTCACTTAAGTTCATATGTGAGTCAAGGCAGGTGAGCCAATACTTTTGGCAACATAGTGTATACAAATTAGAGATGTGCACGGCTGAAAAATTTGTTTAGTTTCTTTTCGTTTTAAAATAATTTTGTTTTCGGAATTTCGTAGCTAATTTCGTTTCATTTCATTTAGTTTTGGATCGATTCGAAATTTCATATAGATTCGAATTGATATATCAATTCGATAGCTGATATCAATTTGAATTTCGGATCACTAAATAAAACCCCAATCATCAAATTTTTCTGTTAAAAGAAAAGCTAGGGTTAAATATTATTAAGCTGTGTCACAGATTTAGTATTTGAGTCAAATTAAACAGTGAAACGAAATTAATTTGTTTCATAAAGTCCTTTGTTTACTATTACTTGTATTGTAAGTTAAGATCAATTCGATAGTTGATATCAATTCGAATTTTCCACCATGGTTTTCAATGTTAATAAAATCTAATAAAAGCGGGGATTTTTTTATTCTATTATTCTTTATTTATAAAGCGCCAGCGTAGTTTATATAAATATATCCTTTATTTGCCATATTTAAACTAGAGCCATTAAATTGCAACTATGCAGCTTTCAAAAAAATGTGTCTTTAAATGGAGGTTGTGCAACGTGGGGCTACGATCTCTATCTCGATTGATTCAATGAAACGGTTATTAGGGTACTCAGAACTCGCCTTAGTGGTTCTGTTCACTCCCTTTTGGTCCAGAGGGCGGTACCACATACAACCGCTTCCCCTAGTTGTCGATTCCCCTGCTTACCGTTGTTTGCCACATCCAGACCAAGATGTGCCCATCATCCCCATAAATGGTAATTCCATGTTCAGTGTTTCAAACATCATCATATTAATCATGAAACCCAATGAGCCAAAATACAGGAGCGACTAATTTTTGTTAAAAATGATTATTTCCTTTAAAAAAAAAAAAAAAAACACTGGCGTGTTCCCCATTTTTGATTATTTTAAAGAGAATATCTAATCGAAACAGCAAACGGTTTGGATGAAATGATGTGGAAAAATACATTTACACGCTGCAAATCATTGCAATGTGAATGGAAATTTAAATTTTTTTGTCATAGCATTCTGAAGTGACATGGCGAATACACACCGTAATGACATATTTTGAATCTCCTGAGTACGACTGAAAAAAAACAAAATATAATGTGTCTGGGTTCTGCAATAAATTATGACTTCAAACAGCGTTTGAACATGATGAGCAAAAAATGGTCGAAATGAGCTCAGCATCACGAGGGGTGAAATGACTCAGCACTGAAGGGGTTAATAAACTAGATCCTTGAAAAACCAAATGTAAGAATATGGTGTTTTACCGAGGGGGTTAACTTCTACCATGACTTTTGTTATTAGTAAACTTCTGTTCTTCATAATCAGGGTTATTCAAAGAGATGAATATTTTTGTTCCGTTCTTTTTTAAATCGTTCTTTCTTTTTCTGTAACAGCCCTTTTTATTATCATTCATTGGATCTTATATGTAAATTCCAGACATTTTCGCTCAGTAGTTTCTTTGCAAACAGCGTTTCACTTTCAAACATTCAAGAGTACTGTTTATTTTTTTCACTCCATTCGTCTGCGGTGTCTGCTTTTTCCGCCGGCTGCTCTGCGCTGTGATCAGCGGCTGCTTGGGTTTCTCCGGCGTGTTCGGCGGGGTTAATCCAGATGTTTTTGCAGGTGTCGGTGTGCGTTCGCCGGGTTTTGCGGTGAGGGTTTGCAGCAGGTTCTCCCTGCACTATGACAGCTCTGTGGTGCTTGCTGAATACACCGCAGCGTCGCCGAAATGGGATCGCTAAATCACACCGAATTGAAGAGAACGAAAAGTCACCGAACGTGCGGTGACTTTTCGATTCTCTTTGAATAATCATGATAGAATCCGTACTATAAACACAACTTTAACACCAACATCACCACTAGGGTCGCCAGATCGACCATCAGGGTAATTCAAAGAGATTCAAAAAGTCACCACACGTTCGGTGACTTTTCGTTCTCTTCAATTCGGTGCAAATCGGCTTTCCAATTTCGGCTGTCGAAGTGCAGGGAAAAGCTGCCGAAAACACGGCGAACACCCGGCGAAAACCTGGCAAAAACCTAGCGAATGCACGCCAAAAACATCTGCATTAACCTGTCGAAGACGCCGGAAAAACCTGAGCAGGAGCCGATCACACGCAGCGAAGCCGCCGGAAAAAGCCGCCACCTCAGACGAGTGAAGTGAATCAATTAGAAAAACAGTTTGCATAAATGTGTGAAAAGTGAAACGCTGTTTGCAAAGAAACTACTGAGCGAAAATGTCTGAAATTTACATATGATCCAATGAATGATAATAAAAAGGGCTGTTACAGAAAAAATAAGTAAAGTTAAATCCAGAAAAATGCTTAAAATATCCTAAAAAATCTATAAATAAAGAGACTCTTTACTGCAGAATTTTATAATGAACGGTTTATTAGATATTGAATTAAAACGGGAATATTTTTAACATTGAAGCCTATGGGATTCGCCTGAATAAACTTGCTGAATTAAACCACCGAATGGCAGGGCATTAGGGGAACCTTTCACTGCTGGTTTGTGTTCTCTGAATAGCCAAAGCAGTGCTTTTTCATGGGGATTTCACTGCCCTCGAACAGGCACCGAACAGGCACCGTATGTGCAGGCAATTCGCCAGGATTTGGCGAATCGCCTGCTCTCTGGATAGCCGAATGGCCAGGAAAGGTAACCGAATGCTGATTTTCAGCGTTCGGTTACCTTTCTCCAGCCATTCGGATCTCTTTGAATTACCCTGCATGTGTTCCTGGACACATATTACTTAGGCGAGCCCAGGGAAACATGCTGCCCCTGTAACATGTATAATTCATATGCTGCAAGGAGAGAAATCAGTCACCTAGAAGGCAGGTCACCTGGGGATTAGGGTCGCCAGATAGGCCATGTTTTCCTGGACATTTATAATGTATTCATGCTGATGGGCATTGGGCAGTGCATGAAAATGCCACCCCGCAACAGGTAGAATCCATACGCTGCAGGTAAGAAATAAGAGAAAACCCAGGAGACCTGTCTTGATTTCCTTCCTGCTGCATATAAATTATACATATTGTAGGGCAGCACTTTTCCCTGTGCTCAACATCTGAATGAAATAGTAATGTGTCCAGGAAAAAATGGCCGACCTGTTAACCCTACCTGGGATTCCTCTTTGATTTCTTACCTGCAGCGTATGGATTCTACATGTTGCGGGGTGGCATTTTTCATGCACTGCCCATCAGCATGAATACATTATATGTGTCCAGGAAAATATGGCCGACCTGACACACCCTAATCACAGCTCTGAGCTTGTATTAAACCATCTCACGGAATACAGAAGGAGCATTAATGTTACAACTAGGAATTATACATGTTACAGGGCAGCACTTTCGCCTGTGCTCTCCTCTGCATGAATATAGTAATGGGTGTCCTGGAAAACATGGCCGACCTGGTAACCCTGGTTACAACCTCGTGCCTTGAAGTGGTTAAAGCTTCTGAGCGACAATCAGCAGGAAATGAGGTCATCAAACCCTCATAATGATAAATCTTCCCTCATGACATCCTCACAATTATTAAAACGATGGTCACAACTTCCTGAATGAGGCTCGACGCGGCCGCTGGATCGCTTAGATCGCCATAGGAGCTTCCTTATTGCGTTCTAATGTGTGTGTTTGTGGAACAATAAAATACAGGCTATTGCAGCGTGTGGGAAACTGGGGGGAAAAAAACGATTATTTCTGCACGATTATTTGATGAATTAAATCAGGGCTTTCAAACATTCTGAATCACAACCCCCGTGACTATGGTTTCCAGATCGGCCATGTTTCCCTGAACACGTATTACTGTTTCATGCAGAAGAGAGCACAGAAAAAGTGCTGCCCTGCAATATGTATAATTCATGTGCTGCAGGAAGAAAATCCAGTCAGGTCGCCTGGGATTCCATTATGGTTTTTCTTTTTTACCTGCAGCATATGAGTTATACATACTGCAGGGTTGCTTTTGTACACTAACCATGAACATGAATAAATTATATGTGTCCCGGAAAACATGGCCGATCTGGCAACCCTAACCGTGACTCCCTGGCCATCTATTGCACTGAAAGAATTCTGGAAATTGTAGGCATCAAGATCTGGGGGGCTGTGAGTTTCACAGCCCTGAATTAAGTCGTTCTGCAAAGTAGGCCGGCCATGTTTTCCCGGACGCATATAATGTATTCATGCTGTTGGGCAGTGCATGAAAAATGCCACCCCACAACATGTAGAATTCATATGCTGCAGGTAAAGAATCATAAAGGAATCCCAGGTGACCTGCCTTGCTTTCCTTCCTGCAGCAAATGAATTATACATGTTGCAGGGCAGCACTTCTCCCTGTGCCCCCCCTCTTCATGAAATAGCAATATGTGTCCAGGAAAACATGGCCGACCTGGCAACCCTACCACGAAATAGTGAGTTATAAGCGTGGGCAGGGTTGCCAAGCCGGCCATGTTTTCCCGTATGCATATAATGCACTATTCATGCTGATGGGCAGTGCATGAAAAATGCTACCCCACAACATGTAGAATCTATACTCTACAGGTAAAGAATCATAAAGGAACCCCAGGTGACCTGCCTTGATTTCTTTCCTGCAGCATATGGGTTATACATGTTGCAGGGCAGCACTTTTCTCTGTAAACCCTCTCTGTATGAAATAGTTATGTGTCCAGGAAAACATGGCCGACCTGGCAACCCTACCACAAAATAGTGAGTTATAAGCGTGGTTATGGTTGCCAGGTCGGCCATGTTTTCCTGAACCTATATATACACTGTATATATATATATATATATATCATGAAGAGGGGAGATTAGGGAAATGTGCTGCCCTGCAACATGTATAAATCATATTCTGCAGGAAATACGTCAAGGCAGCGTATGGATTATACATACTGCGGGGTGGCATTTTTCATGCACTGCCTATCAGCATGAATAAATTATATGAGTCCAGGCAGTTCCAGTTCCAAGGTTATATAAAACGCAAACAAGTTCCGTAGCGCTGTACAGTGGGAGGCAGAACAATAAATATGCATACAGGTTCAATACACAGTACAGCAAACATGGCTGATTGGGCGACTCTAGTAGGAACCCCAAACAATGGCCCGAGTTTCCTGATGGCGGCCCTGTTGCAGAGTATATTGTTGCACCAACTCAGTTCTAAGGCTAGGGTCAGACTGAGGCAGTGCGAACGCGCGTGCAGGCGCACTTAATCACGGCCGCACTAGCAGCAGATGTCGGGCAATGACGGCCAATATACGAAGTACGGTCGCACAAAAGTCCGGCTGCGCAACGCAAGTGGAAAATGAACGCATTTTTTCGAGAACGTGAAACCGCAGGTACTGACGTACAGAGTGCGCTGCGTCCGCTAGCGGCGTGTGTGCGTGATTAGGAGACGTCAGACGCTGCTAATGTCCGGCCAACATAACGTCCAGACACAAAAAGTGTTTTATTGACGATCCGTACAAAATCACGGACGGAAATGCGCATAGTATGACCACTATCACGTATTCTGTGAAAAAATGCGTCCATTCGTTCGAACGCACTTTTTCACAGACAACATAAAAATGCGTTCGTCTGACCCTAGCCTATAAGGAATAAAAATACCGTCCTCCTCTGAAACCACATGGAGATTTTTGCACGCTTGTTATTTTTGGGATTTTTGGTTACTTTTAGTGGGAGGACCCTCCAAACAGTTGTTATTGTGTTTGTGGTGAAAAAATCTATCAGATCACAGACAAGAATAATAACTGTACCGATTCAGGAAGCGCGCAGGCTTTATCTTGGATGTAGAATCGGTGATCTGCCATTTCTGGGAACTTCCTGGCAAAGCACAGACTATACTGTAAAGCGAACGGTGGCGACCTGTCTGCAAGCTGCATGAGTCTGCGATGCGGGTTTTTCTCAAAATACATATTTTTGGACTCACACATGGACTTCTTCCAAAAAAAACTGGATCTGGACCAATAAAAGTAACTTCAATAGGACCATTTAGGCTGGGGTCAGACGAGCGTAGTGTTCACGTCCGTGATTGCGCCTAAAAGTACGTCCGTGATAGCATGAAAGAAAGTCCATTGGAGCCTGACACATGAAGTACGTCCGTACTGAACTGCGGACGCACAACGGCCGCGGCAAACGGACGCAGGTTAGGCAAGAACGTAATACTGCTAGAACGGACATGCGGAGTGCGCCACGTCCACAACGTCTGCATAGCTTTGTGTGTGAGTGATGGAGCGAGGTCAGACGGACTGCATTTATACGTCCAGCATTTTTGACGGACAGAATGTTTTTTCATTGTAATTTATTTTTCCCTCCTACATCCGTCAAAAAATAACTTCAGTGAAAAAACGGACTGTGTGACCACTACTGCGTCATCCGTACTGACGATGTCCGTACTGCACGGACGTACAGTCCGTAGAAATCACGCTCGTCTGACCCCAGCCTTAATCGACGCTGGAGAAGACATTGAAGAAGAATTACTGAGAGTGGTGACCTGGTTGAAGAGAACATTTCTCCAACCAAGAACAGCAGGACGTAGCACCATATACACTTTAAGTACGGCAAGCCATCTGTATCAAGAACAAAAAATAGTTCTCACTAGACATGCACGATTCAGTTCGGGTCAATTTGGAATTTGCCTGAATAAATGTTAATTCAGAGATCAGGATCGATCCGAATTCCGCATTGCCAATATCCAAACCAAACCGCTCTCAAGATTCCGAATTGATCTGAACCAAAATCTGAACCAATAAAATTATAAACGGATGTATTCGAAAAGTTCTACAGCTTTATTGATGCCTTACGCGTTATTCTGTGCATCATCTTTGGAGAAAATGCTTCATCAGGGCTGGACTGGGACAAAAAATTCAGCCCTGGACTTCATCCAGACCGGCCCACTGTAATTACGCAAACATGCACAAAAATGGTATATAAACCAACCGGATCGTTAAACCAACCAGATCGCTATACCAAGCGGATCGTTAAACCAACCGGAATACTCAACCAGTCACTCTACAGCTACCAGAGTTGCTGCAGAGCGATTGGGTAGAGCAACGCAGCAGCACTGAGGTTGAGTGAGTACCATGTCTTACGGTGGATGTGCAGGGGGTCTCACCAGCACAGTGGCCCCAATATGAGATTGTGGCAGACTGCATATGTTTTACAGACGGTGAGGAATTTCTCACCTCACCCATTAAGGGCAGTGCGAGCTGCGCGGCGAACCAGCATTCACACTGGCCCACTGAGCCATCAGCCCACCGGGAATCTCCCTGTAGTCCCTATGGCCAGTAAATGCCTGTGCTTCATTGTGTGCGTCATTTTTTGGAGCATATGCTTCATTCTGTGCATCATTTTTGGAGCATATGCTTCATCCCGTGCATCATTTTTGGAGCATATGCTTCATCCCGTGCATCATTTTTGGAGCATATGCTTCATTCTGTGCATCATCTTTGGAGCATATGCTTCATTCTGTGCGTCATTTTTTTAGCATATGCTTCATCCTGAGCATCATTTTTGGTGCAAATGCTTCATTCTGTGCATCATTTTTGGAGCATATGCTTCATTCTGTGCATCATCTTTGGAGCATATGCTTCATTCTGAGCATCATTTTTGGAGCATATGCTTCATTCTGTGCATCATTTTTGGAGCATATGCTTCATTCTGTGCGTCATTTTTACCGCATATGCTTCATTCTGTGCATCATATTTGCAGCATAAGTTTCATTCTGTGCATAATTTTTGGTGCAAATGCTTCATTCTGTGCATCATCTTTGGAGCATATGCTTTATTCTGTGCATCATTTTTGGAGCATATGCTTCATTCTGTGCGTCATTTTTACTGCATATGCTTCATTCTGTGCATCATATTTGCAGCATAAGTTTCATTCTGTGCATAATTTTTGGTGCAAATTCTTCATTCTGTGCATCATCTTTGGAGCATATGCTTCATTATGTGCATCATTTTTGGAGCATATGCTTCATTCTGTGCATCATTTTTGGAGAGTATGCTTCATTCTGTGCTTCATTTTTACCGCATATGCTTCATTTTGTGCATCATATTTGCAGCATAAGTTTCATTCTGTGCATCATTTTTGCAGCATATGCTTCATTGTGTGCGTCATTTTTGGAGCATATGCTTCATTCTTTGCGTCATTTTGCAGCATTTGCTTCATTCTGTGCGTTATTTTTGGAGCACATGCTTCATTCTGTGCATCATTTTTGGAGCACATGCTTCATTCTGTGCATCATTTTTGGAGCACATGCTTCATTCTGTGCATCATTTTTGGAGCATTTGCTTCATCTTGTGCATCATTTTGGTTCATACACTTGATTCTGTGTATCATCCCTGGGCCGATCTAAACACCAGAAACAGGTGAATATATATCGAACCCTTCTATTCCGAAATGGTCCGATCCAAAATATCGGAAGCTGCAGATTTTCCGAATTGGCTGGTCCCAAATCTTTTGGAATCTATACTCTATGTGACATTCTACCAAGAGTCTTGACTTTATAAGGATGCCATTTTTATAAAGACACCTGACGCTCATCCCTTCCTCTCTATAGGGGTCACTCATTCACCACCACCAGTAGAGTAATAACGGTTTCTATAATAAAGGAGAATTTAATAGATATTTAACTTTTTAGGTCAAAATAGCAGAGCTGGAAGAATACCGGCGTGGGGAAAAAAATTGTAATTCAGCGAATGATTTCCAAAATGTGAGCTTCCCCTCCAAAATGCGTAATATACTTCCCTTCAGGGGTCAAGTCGCGTGGGAATGTAGTTCCTCCACTATTTTATCAGAGAGAACGGAGTTCCCTTTTGGCCCAAACATGGGCAAGCTTTTATTAGTTTGCAGTCATATCTTTCCTTATTAAATCATCCAAAATATATGATATTTATTATAATTATCATAAGGATTCCCTAAAATGCAGGCTTCCTACATGTGTAAACATTGATATTAAATTTGAACGTGTAGCGGAAGGGTTAAGTGTGACATTTCATGGATTAATTGAAGAGCAGAGATCATGGAGAGATCCCGCACTTGTTTATAGGAGTAGATCTCTGCTTTCCTTACAAAGCCTAACGAATAGGACGCTTCTCTGACATTAATGTGTTTTCAGAGCCGAAAGCCCATCGAGATTTTATTATTGTTTATCGTCCTCCTGTCTGGCGCTGACATGTCTACCTTTATTCAATTCAATAACCTGTAGGAAAATTAAATGGCTTTATGGTATAGGAGCCTCGCGTCTGCCATAGCGACGAACGTGTAGGCGCTCCCATTAGAGCGCATTAACATTGACAGAAACCAGAAGGATCAATAACAGGATTTCTGCTCAAAACCAAAACACAATGGTTGCTCATTCCGTGATGATGACTTATGGATAAGGGGAACTAAACAAAACCAACTATCTCTATGGAGAATGAATATTAGCGATGGAGAGCCTGGGCTTTTAACTCAGTCCAGGCACAAAAGACTAGACCCACTTGAAGCCTTGATGTTGCTTCACCTCCAGTGATGTGTTTGGTTGGGTAACTACGGCATAGCAATGTTCTGAACCAAAAACAAAGTTTGTGAGGGCAGCAACATAAGGTTTTTGAGGGTCCTGAGAACGTGTTAAGGCATAAGTGGCCTGTCCTATGGCGGGTTCACGCTCAGGTCTCACAATGTTTTAGCTCAATGGTGGCCAGTCAAGTTGCCAGTTGGCCAGTCATAGCACGCCAATACCAACAGAGTGGTGAGCTAGAACCAATATCATGATTGGGCGGATGATGACGGTCTCTTAGGTAAAGATGACTCCATGTATCCATTGTGTTTCGAGAATTTGTATGTTACTTCTTCTCGTGAGACGTCCAGCTGGGGAGATCTGGATCCTGACCACCCAGGCCACCGTTCCTCTGCCACATCCAATCTGTGCCTCATTGTAGCATAATAGTCCTTCTTTCGATTCATTCTTATACTAGCCTTGTATGAGCAGCGGTCAGTTCTTGGCCTACCACAATTTTGTCCAGTTTGCCAGGTGGCTAGTCATGGCCCGCCTATAGTAAAAGAGTAGTGTCCTCAAACCCATGTAAAGATCATGAACGTCTCTGACGATGACTCCACGTGTCCATTGCGATTCAGGAATTTGTACATTACTTCTTCTTTTGAGACATCCAGCTGAGAAGACCCTTTGACTGGACCCTGACCGCTCAGGCCTCCGTTCCTTGGCCAAATCCAAACTGTGCCTCACTGTACCAGTAGAGTAGTATCCTCAAATCCATGACAAATCGGGTCGGTGGCGAAGGTGATACCTTTAGTGAAGACAATTCTGCTCCCATATGTCCAGGCATCTGTATGTTAGATCTTTTAATGGTCGTAGGATGTGAGCTAAATTAAGTGGCTGTTCTACGTAGTTGAGTATAGGGAAGAAATATGACTTCAAGCTATTTTTCTCATGTTTCCCTCCACATTCTTCTGTCAATCACCCTCAGGTCCTCCACTGCTTGAGCATTTTTCTAAACTAAATTTGATAAAAAACAAAAAACGTAAATACTCTTATACCTAATACAAATCCCACCATGTAACTCCAATTCATACGTTGACAGGACAAGCACTCCATATTACAGCCTTCATTGATGTGTAGTAGATGAAAGCGTAGGCAGATAGTGTGGCGTGTAGGTTGTGAAGGTCGGCAGACGGAAGCGGCGTGGTACCTACTGTGATGTAGTGCATGGATTGCACTGTGTACTCCCCTGTATTTTGTGTTAAGGTTTAGGTAATAACCCCCAGGAGGGAATGTGTTTTGTGTTGCTGCAGGTGTCCCTGCAATTAAGGGCTTAAATGGCTCCTGCTTGAGGGAGGGGTAGATGAGACTGTGCACGAGATGAGAAGGATTCCCACACATGGGAAAGATTAGAATGGGCACCGGATGAGAAATGCAGAGACTGATGAGCACATGGTGCTTCTGCTACTCCTGAAGTTGGAGAGTCTGCATGGATGCAGGATATGAAACCAAAGGTTGGTTTGGATATTATGATTTATTTGATGCTGAAATAAAAGCCAGGAAAATATTTCACCGTTTAAAGGACTTTGTGTACCATAATTCACTCCAGAGGACCGCGCTATAGCGCCCCTTGTGACAATATGGTGGAGAATGCGGGCAATTTAGAGCCAACAGGTCTGTGGGCATGGAAGTTTGAAAAGTGGCTGGTGAAACTGTGGTGAACAGCTGAAGGCTTAATCAGCACAGTGCTGCTGCAGCAGAAAAAAAAGTGTGCTCCTGGCACGTTTAAACAGAATTACTATGGAGGCTCATTTCTCCTCATTTGGCTGTGTTATGGAGGACCTGGTGAAAGCTTTGCTGCAAGCAACTGCTGCACAAAAGGAAGCAAATTGTATATTGGCTGCACAAGTTGAAAATGTGAGGATAGCTCAGCAAGAGGAAAGAGCGGTCCTTGCTAACCTATTGCAGAAAATCATATTGCCTTCTGGAGTGAGCTCTGTGGATTATGGGAAATGTAGTCAAGAACCTGAGTACTTGCATGGACTGACTGAACCAGATAATGTGGAGGCTGATCTGGGAAAACCTGCAAGGACCCAGATGAATGAGCTGCAGACATGTGTGCAGAAGTGGTTGCAACCAGAGATTGAATCTTCCAAAACAATGGAGAAGGTGGTGATGAACCAATTTATTACAGATGTGCCAACAGAGGTGCGACAGTGGGTCAGCCAAGGAGACCCAAAGGATACAGAAGAGATGTGTCTAGTTGGGGGAGATGTGGCCAGGGCCGGACTGGCCTACCGGGATACCGGGAGGAATCCCGGTAGGCTGCTTAAACTTTGGGGCCTTTTTTATTTTTTCCCATATTTATATTGCAATTTGCGATTAAGAACCCGCGGCCGCGGGTTGGTCGCGGGCCGGGGCTGGCCCAGCTACACACTGCCTTGCCGCGAGTCAGCTCCAGTCTCTTCAGCTGCCGCCCTCTGTGTGAGTGAGGAGGAGGGCTGACAGCCACTGCAGCGTACGTGCCTTCAGATACTGAACAGTACACAGGGCTGGGAACGGCACGCACGCTGTATTGGCGCCACCCCCTTCACTCACCACGTGATACGTCGTGTAGACGCACAGGCGCAGAACATCCCCGTGCTGCCTGCATGTCTCACTAGTGGCCGCACGCACATAGCAAGGAGGCCAGCAGTCACAGCCTACAAAACCCTGTGACATAAGAAGCTGCTGCTAGTCTTGATCCGCTCAGCTCCAGCTCCCACCATCCTCAGATCCCCCTCAGCTCCAGCTCCCACCATCCTCAGATCCCCCTCAGCTCCAGCTCCCACCATCCTCAGCTCCAGCTCCCACCATCCTCAGATCCCCCTCAGCTCCAGCTCTCACACCCTTCCCATCCGTTCCGTCGCTGTTTTCGGTGTCCTGGCTGCAAGAAGTCCCCCAGGACAGGGTGAGAAATCTGAAAGAATGCCCTTTCAATAAAATGTCTGTGTGTATATATATATATATATATATATATTTAGTAGTGGTTTGCAGGCTGTGTGTATATACACATATATATACATGCCTGTATATATATATTGCCTGCGTCTATAAAGTCTGCCTGGCTCTAATTAATGACCATGTATAATAAATGCCTGCAAAACCTCTACATATATATGTGTGTGTGTGCTTGTGTGTTTATTTCTATATAATGCCCCTCTATACAAATATAATAAATACATATGTATTTGCATAAATAGAGGGGCATTATATAGAAATAAACACACAAGCACACACACACATATATATGTAGAGGTTTTGCAGGCATTTATTATACATGGTCATTAATTAGAGCCAGGCAGACTTTATAGACACAGGCAATATATATACAGGCATGTAAATATAAATATGTGTATATACACACAGCCTGCAAACCACTACTAAATATACATGTGATACGCTCATACACCGAACATTACTGTGAGTTTTATTGCAGTGGAGCTCTGTGATACAGTCAGTGGTGTATTTAGGTTTTGTGCTACCCCAGGCCTGATTAAACTCGTGCACCCCCTAATTTATATTTGACACACTGTGTATGAGTGTATCACAGAGCTGCACAGCAATAAAACACACAGAAATGTACGGTGTGTATGAGCGTATCACAGAGCTGCACAGCAATAAAGCCCACAGAAATGTACGGTGTGTATGAGCGTATCACAGAGCTGCACAGCAATAAAACCCACAGAAATGTACGGTGTGTATGAGCGTGAGTTTTATTGCTCTGCACTAATGATACGTTTCGTTTGCAGTTATCACAATATCAGGCTGGTCTAAAAAATTTCCAGGGCTGCTTTTCATTCCCAGTCCGGCCCTGGATGTGGCTGCTGAGGAGTTGCTTAAAAATGAGCTGGAGCCTAAGCTCACAACTCCTAATGACTATGTGAATGGTAAAGCTAGAGACAATGGACTAAGCCCTGTATACAGCATAGTTCATAAGGACACTGATGGTACTGCTCAGGAGTGTCCTCAGGGTGATGAAGCCATGCAGTATCAAATGGAAACCGGAACCCTGCATAAGACTGTGGTAATGCCACAACAGTTCTGGGTTGGTTACAAGTACTGCTCTGATTAACTGTTTAAGGACTTAGGCCCCGTTCACACCTAGCCGTTTTAAGGCGCGTTCGTGCACGCTTTAAAACGCATGAACGGGGAAATCCCATGCTTTGCTATGTGCCCCATTCAGACCTAAGCGTTTTAGAGCGCGCAGGAACGCGCTTTAAAACGGCCGACCCAAAAAGAAGTTCGGGAGCTTCTTTTCGGGCATACAGCAGCGCGTTCGCGGCCATATCATAGCCGCGAACGCGCTGCAACGCGCGTTCGCGCGTTTTTTTGTATGCGCGAACGCGCGTAAAAAAAACGAGCGCATTGCGCGACGAGACGACGCC
The DNA here is from genome assembly GCA_009667805.1 of Leptobrachium leishanense. NCBI lineage: Eukaryota > Metazoa > Chordata > Amphibia > Anura > Megophryidae > Leptobrachium > Leptobrachium leishanense. Next base: position 448,911,328 of record CM019064.1, read on the forward strand.
CAGGTGTGAACCCAGCCTTAAAGCATTGAAGCACTCCTTGATTTGGGGAGTGAGGTTACCATGGGAAAAACTGCTCTGCTCCAGCTAGAAAAGCTGTAATTTTGGGAAATGTGTAACATTGCATGCATACATGGGGACCCCCACTCCTACCCCAGAGCGGAAGTACATCTGCTCGCAGAGAATGTGTAATGTGATGTGGGTGTATTAACTTCTGATGTAGGGATGGTAAGAGACCACCATCAGGTTTGTCAGCTATGGGAGAACGCCACTTGGCTTGTAGCCAGGGAGTATGGGCAAGTACTTATTGATTCAGTCAATTGTGGCAAACTGTGGTTTCTAGTTTATAAAGTGAGACGTCAATGGTTTCAGAGTGGAGATGGAACTGTCATTGGTTCCACTGTCCAATAGCTCACACTGTCTGTGGTCTAAGGCCGCTCACCCCATGGGTCTGAGCTGGGGGGAGGAATATGTGATGTAGTGCATGGATTGCTCTGTGTACTCCCCTGTATTTTGTGTTAAGGTTTAGGTAATAACCCCCAGGAGGGAATGTGTTTTGTGTTGCTGCAGGTGTCCCTGCAATTAAGGGCTTAAATGGCTCCTGCTTGAGGGAGGGGTAGATGAGACTGCGCACGAGATGAGAAGGAGAAAGATTAGAATGGGCACCGGATGAGAAATACAGAGACTGATAAGCACGTGGTGCTTCTGCTACTCCTGAGGTTGGAGAGTCTGCATGGATGCAGGATATGAAACCAAAGGTTGGTTTGGATATTCTGATTTATTTGATGCTGAAATAAAAGCCTGGAAAATATTTCACCGTTTTAAAGGACTTTGTGTACCATAATTCGCCCTAGAGGACCGCGCTATAGCGCCCCGTGTGACACTACCATGATTGTCCCGTACAGTCAGAAGGGTCTTGATGGAGTTAGTATGTCACTCACTATTGGTAAAGTTGAGTAAATAATGCAGAGGGAACAACAAAACTCTTCAGGTACCTCTCAGGTGAAGCAACTGCCAGTATGATCCATTACAAGTCAAAATAAGGACTAGATGGAGTCAATGCAGCGATTTATTCCAAATGGCGGAAAGTATCAAACCTCTTCATGTTCGTCTCTGGATGGGGCAATCGGATCACTGGCAGAGAGGAGTGGAAGTGAGATGGATAAATAGAGTGCACAGTCCTACTCCAAATTCCGTCCCCATTGCCTGGTCTGGACAAAGCCTACAGCAAAGTTTCAGCAGAAACGTCAAACTCGATGATATAATTTTTCTGATCTTGTTATTTAAACTTTTCACTTGTTGGGCAAATTTAACCAGTTTAATCGATTTTTACATGCAACCACTGCCAGGAAGATCCTTTTGAAAATGGAGTTATTATATTTTGGGTACACTTTAGCCACCATGACCACCAAGGGGTCATGTAACAGCCTGCAACCCCTCACATCTCCCACTTTCCCTGACCATTGAGACAGCTCTTCATAGTGGGTCCTATCTCCTTCCTGTAGGCTTTCAATCAGTGGTTGCAAAAAACCCCACCCAAAAAGGCGGAACTTCTTCATGCTTCCTATGGCCTCCTTGGCTGGGCGTCCAGCTACTTCCTGACACAGAAAGTAATGGTAAATGGAGATTTTCTTTTGTATGTTTGGGTTTATTTTTGCTTTCTTTTACTTAAAATTAAATAAGATGCAGTGGGATCAACATGGGTTAATAGTTAACACACGCCTCTTTTTTTTCCCCTTTTCCACAGCATGTGATGATGACATCAAAGCAGTTACAGCACATTGAGTGAAACCATTACTATCATTTCCTTAGACTGTTTCCGTGTTCTTTTTTGATTTTGACATATTTGTGTTTTGATTAAAGGTTTTCAGGGAACTTTCTGGGAACTTTGCGCTTGTTTTGTCCAAAACTAAGATGATGTCATATCCATGAACACATCGAAACAAAAAACCATGGAACCAGAAAAGTGACAAAGCACCCGGGTATACAGTGGCAAGACAAAGTATGTGAACCCTTTGGGATTACGTGGAGTTTTGCATGAATTGGTCATAAAATGTGCTCTGATCTTCATCTAAGTCACAACAATTTGAAAAACACTGTCTGCTTAAAATAATAAAACACAAACATTATATGTTTTTATTGAACAGAACATGTAAACATTCACAGTGCAGGGTGGTAAAAGTGTGTGAACCTTTGGACTTAATAACTGGTTGACCCTCCTTTGGCAGCAATAACCTCAACCAAACGTTTCCTGTAGTTGCAGATCAGACCTGCACAACGATCTGGAGTAATTTTGGACTACTCCTCTTCACAAAACTGTTTCAGTGTAGCAATATTCTTGGGATGTCTGGTGGGAATCGCTCTCTTAAGGTCATGCCACAGCATTTCAATCGGGTTGAGGTCAGGACTCTGACTGGGCCACTCCAGAAGGCGGATTTTGTTTTGTTGAAGCCATTCGTTTGCTGAATTACTTGTATGCTTTGGGTCATTGTCCTGTTGCATCACCCATCCTCTGCGGAGCTTCAGTTGGCGGACAGATGGTCTTACGTTTTCCTGCAAAATGTCTTGATAAACTCTGGAATTCATTTTTCCATCAATGACAACAATCCGTCCAGGCCCTGAGGCAGCAAAGCAGCCTCAAACCATGATGCTCCCTCCGCCATGTTTTACAGTGGGGATAAGGTTTTGATGTTGGTGTGCTGTGCCTTTTTTTTTCTCCACACATAGTGTGTTTTTTCCAAACAAATCAATTTTGGTTTCATCTGTCCACAGACTATTTTGCCAGTAGTGCTGTGGAACATCCAGGTGCTCTTTTGCAAACTTCAAACGTCCTGCAATATTCTTTTTGGACAGCAATGGCGTCCTCCGTGGTGTCCTCTCATGTACTCCATTCTTGTGTAATGTTTTCCTTATTGTAGATGTGTCAACAAAAATGTTAGCATGTGCCAGAGATTTCTGTAAGTCTTTAGCTGACACTCTAGGATTCTTCTTTACCTCATTAAGCATTCTGCGCTCTGCTCTTGCAGTTATCTATACAGGACGACCACGCCTAGGGAGAGTAGCAACAGTGCTGAACTTTCTCCATTTGTAGACAGTCTGTCTTACCGTGGACACATGAACATCAAGGCTTTTGGAGATACTTTTGTAACCCTTTCCAGCTTCATGCAAGTCAACAATTCTTGATCGTAGGTCTTCTGAGAGCTCTTTTCTGCAAGGCATGGTTCACATCAGGCAGTGCTTCTTGAAACCAGTAAACCCAAAACTGGTGTGTGTTTTTAAAGGGCAGGACAGCTTTCAGCAACACATCCAATAATATCACACTGATTGGACTCAAGGTTGGCTCACTCCTGGCTCCAATTAGCTCTTGGAGAAGTCATTAGGCTAGGGGTTCACATACTTTTTCCACCCTGCACTGTGAATGTTTACATGTTCTGTTCAATAAACACATGAAAACATATAATGTTTGTGTTGTATTATTTTAAGCAGTCTGTGTTTTTCAAATTGTTGTGACTTAGAAGAAGATCAGAGCACATTTTTGACCAATTCATACAAACCTCCACGTAATCCCAAAGGGTTCACATACTTTTTCTTGCCACTGTATCTGTACTATTTATAGAAGGTCACATCATAAATCGAACCCATTTCCATCTTTTTTAGGGATGTGCGTTTCGTTTTGTACTGATTCGGTTTTTCACGAAACGAGCCGATTCAGATTTGTCCGATGTTCCGGACCGGCAACGAAATACACACCATCCAAAATATTTCCCGATACAAAACGAAAAAAAAGTTATTACGTATGGACATGAAATTTGTAAAATCGCAAGTCATTTATGTTCCATTTGCGATTTCGGTTCCGTTTCGGTTAATTTCAGACAACGTATTTTCAGATAGTTTCGAGTCCGTTTCGATTCCGTTGCTGATTTCGGATTATTTCTTATTTGGTATTTTCGTTTTGTGTTTTTTTTTGTGATTTGTATGTTCTAGAATCATCTTTGGGGGTTGGATTACTGCGTGCAATCAGCTGCCTCCTTTTCTGCTGAAGAAAAAAGATCTTTCATAAAAAACGATACGTCCGCAGGAACGAATCAGCAGGATTACCATATTGACCGACATATCGGAGCATCCGAAATACCATACGTCTAAAGTCAAAACGAAAATCCGAGAACAAGTATGGACCCTTTGAAACGAAGAGAACAGACGATCCGAAAGACCAAAATTCCCTGATTTCACGAAACAAAAATCGATACAAAACACTGAACCGAAACGAAACTTTTGAAAAACCGAATGTGCCGAAACGAAACAAAAAAAAACCGCGTGCACATCTCTAATCTTTTTTTGGGAGGCTGGGGTATCTGACAGACAGGCAGATTAAAGAAGAATTCTTAAAGGGGCACCCTAGTAAAATCCCCCTCCCTTTTATACCCTAAATATATGAGCAGATACTGCAAAGACTCTGCCTGAAATATATATATTATATATAATGTAAATAAGTACCAAAATGGACCCGCACTCCTGGAACTTCTTATAATTGAAAATTTATTGTGAAAAAGTAAAACAAAATTTTATATATATATATATATATATATGCAAAAACCGATGGCAACCTGCATATACCACATGTACAATAGTGTTACCTGGGTGCAAAAAATCCAAAATATGGTATACACATCAAAAATAGGACGCACTCCAGGATTTAGGTGAAAAAAGTGAAATCGATGGTTTATTCGAAATACATATAAAAGGGAGGTGTGCCCATAGGCTTATGGGCACATCTCTCTTTTATATGTATTTCGAATAAACCATCGATTTCACTTTTTTCACCTAAATCCTGGAGTGCGTCCTATTTTTGACGTGTGTGTGTATATATGAATATATATATATATTTTAGAAGATAATGCTCACCTTTTCTCCGTCGGCACGCTCAAAACTTTGGGGGCACCTTTTGCAGCCCAAACGAATTTCATTAGCTTTTTGGCTGCAGATCAACAGATCGAGATATCTCGACATCCATCGGCCACTGGATGGTGCCTTTTTGAAGCCTGAGATCTCTCAGTAGTGAAGGGGTTAAAAAGGACCATGGAGCAGTTGGTAGTATATCAAATAAATATAGCAGCCAACTGACCACTATAAGAATATCCCTTTAAGGCCCTCCAGATGTTTTGGAACTTCATCTCCCATGATGCTCGGCCAGTCTAATGAGTGGCTTTGCATCGTGGGAGATGTAGTCCCAAAACATCTGGAGGGCCGTGGTTGCCGACCCCAGTTTTTAGAGATTTATCAATCATTAGGTTAATGTTGCTGTGGAATAGCTGAAGTTCCGTGCACTGTGTTCCAGGTCAGGTTCCTCACTTCCTGACGGCGGCTGCCTCCGAGTGATGGTGGTTGTCCCCTAAGTCAGAGCTGGACTAGAACGCGTTACGCAACACTCATGCAAAGACGACAGTTTCTTCTGGGTTTTTTTTTTCTGATCGGACGATTTGCCAAAGCGCTCGCTTCGTCCCTGAACCCCGAGGGATGAAATATGAACATCAGCGTGTGATGCGGATTCTGCTCGGCTTATTTTACTTGGACCGGCTCGGCGTTTCCTCCTAAAACAAATCGCAGATAGATTCTATCGAGCGCCGAGCGATTGCAGCTGCTTCTATGGAAATCTCATGTTCTGGTAAGATGATTCATCTTTTTTTTTCTCAAATTAAGTGGTAATTGCTGCTCGCTGCCGGATTCAATGAGCGCCACGCGCCCCCCCCCCACCCTGCGATTTCACTGTAGGAACTTAAACTCCTGCCATCTTTGGTCGAACTGAAATCCTGGAACAGGAGGTCTCCACCGCAGGTTTGCAGGGATACTCTATTAAAAAATAGCATTCCCTTTATTTGCCCTTGAATAATTGGGCAGATCCTGCTGACAGCCTCTGTCCTGGTATTTTATCATTTACAGGTGATTTTACTCACCTTTTGTCCAGGGGTCAAGTCCTACAGGAATGCAGTTCCCTTCTTTTTAGCAGGAGGAACTTAGTTCCCTTCCGCCTGATATACTGGGAAGCTGCAATACCTTTCTAATAAATGTATATATAATCTCACAATTAGAGAAGTGCATTCGTTTCGGAACAAAATTCGATAATTCGTATTTTTTAAGTACTTCCGAATAACGAATCGATAAGATCCGAATTCGAAACAAAATGGTATATAACGAATTTATTTCGTTTTACACTGTCGTCATCATAAAAGAAAAATTTGAATAATTTTTTTGTGTTCCGGAATTCGAATCGATACCAAATTGATCTTAAATTAAAATACATACAAGTAATGCCGTCAGCAAACAACAAATTTATTTTGTTTCAATTCATTTAATTTTATTAATTGGGGTGTTATTTAGTGATCCAAAATTCGAATTGATATCAACTATCGAATTGATATATGGAATTCGAATCGATACGAAATTTCGAATCGATACAAAATGAAATTAGTTACGAAATTCCAAAAAGTAACGACTTTTTCAGCCATTCACATCCCTAGACACAATTTTATAAAACTGTCTATATTTAAGGGTTTTTCCTGGATTTAAAGACATTGGGCGGCATGGGAATGACAATTTTTCAGTGTTTGCCAGAGGAATGGCATTCTCATGCATAAAGAAGCGCTGCAGCTGCTGCGGCTCCCAATAACCTTTGAGACCAAAATATACAGAAATGTTAGTGAGTTCCCACACTTAGGGCCCTATTACATTCTTTGCGCACAATTGTTTTTTTTTTTTTACTAGATCCGTCAAAAATGACGGCCTCTACCTTGTCTTCCATCAGAACGTACGTCTGTTGTGCGCAGTCTGCACAAAATGCTGGACTCGCGTTAAAAATTACATTGCGCTCACTGATTTCTGCGTGCAACGGTACTTTGCGCACATTTTTGCGCGTCGGTTTTACGAGCGCAATTTCCCGACAGATGAAAAAATGCGCGAGGAATGTAATTCCAGCAGTGATTTTTAACGTTTAACGCTTCGTGCAAAAAAACACGCGTTTAGCGTGCGTTTTTCCGGTAAGAATGTAACAGGGCCCTTTATGTATACAAGTTCTATAGCGCCTGCGCAGCGTGATGGATCGGAGCTGCACGCGCATGCACAGATCTGATCCGTTGCTGCCTCTCTGAGAACGCTCACTACAGCGATTGGTCTCAGAGGGTGACGTTGACCGTTCTGTGTGTGTGACATCACTGGCGTCCGGCAGCCGGGAAATTCAGAAGATTTTCCAGAAATCCACTGTCAGGAACCAGTGTTTGTTTTTTAAAAAAAAAAAAAACTTTTTTAATGAATTACACAGTAAGAAATATTTGGGAATATTCCCAGTGTATTCCTTACTGTAATAACCAATTTGGCAGGTGGATGTCGCCACCTGCTGGCCAAGAGGAGTTACTGTAGTTCTGGGCTCCGTGCAGGATCAGCTGGGGAGATGTCATTCCGACACATATAGCTGTGTTTCAAAAGTGTTAGCACCTCGGGCATCGTGCCCAGGGTGTTAAAACATTTGGGGCATGATCTGGAGCCCAAATGCAATTAAATTTCATTTGCAATAAACAAAATTCCTTTGAATTTGCTCCTGTGGAACACCATGGGGGTTATTCAGAGAGAACCGAAATGTCGCCAACATTTCGGTGCTCTCTCGTTCCCCGCACTTCCCTGCACTTCGAAGAATCGAAGTTTAGGTAAATGTTGCATCATAGGAAAAATCCACAAAATGGAAATAGGAGATAAAAACCTAACTTTTTATTTTTATTTTTACATGAAATCACTCTAAAGGGGAAAAAAAACACCAACAGGTGTTTTATAATGTGTTTTTTAGCTGTGTCACTTTTAACACCAAAAAAATTTGAATCTGTCATTATGTGGCTGAGAGTTTTGTTAATATAGGATATATAAGGACATCCATGTGTGTGAGCCAAGTCCTGATGCAATGCTGCAGAGACTATTGCGGCTTCCTTGGCGAGGACCAACCAGTTTAGACAGAATCATTCAGTATGATTTGTTTCCCCAACACATTAGTACGAGTATTCGCCTGAGGCACAAAAACACTCTGTCCTGTAAGCCGTGATAGGATCACTTTACACAAGTGCCCATATCACTCATTCAGGGTTATTCTAAGAGAATCGAAAAGTCACCGCACGTTCGGTGACTTTTCTTTCGCTTCAATTCAGTGTGATTCGGCGATCCCATTTCGGCGACCCTGCGGTGTATTCAGCAAGCACCACAGGGCCGTCGTAGTGCAAGGAAAAGCCGCCGCAAACCAGACTAACACTCACCGCAAAACCTGGCAAACGCACACCGAAACTCGCAAAAACATCTGGATTAACCCCGCCGAACACGCTGGAGAAACTCGAGCAGCCGCCGATCACAACGCAGAGCATCCGTCAGAAAAAGCCGACACCGCAGACGAATGGAGTGAACAGAAAATAAAACAGTACGCTTGAATGTTTGAAAAGTGAAACGCTGTTTGCAAAGAAAGAACAGAGCGAAAATGTGTGAAATTTACATATAAAATCCAATGAATGATAATAAAAAGGGCTGTTACAGAAAAAAGAAAAAACGGGAAAAAGAAATTTGGAAACAAAATGTCTAAAAGATCCTAAAAAATCTATAAAGAGACTCTTTACTGCAGAAATATTATTATATTCTATAATATTATATTAGAAACATAGAAAAATGTCGGCAGATAAGAACCTTTCGGCCCATCTAGTCTGCCCAATTACATGGATACTTTACCTGGATTTATCTTTTGTTTAGGATAGCCTTATGCCTATCCCATGCCTGCTTAAATTCAATCACTGTTTTGGCCTCTACCACTTCTACTGGAAGACTGTTCCATGTATCCACCACCCTCTCAGTAAAATAATGCTTCCTGATGTTACTTTTAAACCTTTGCCCCTCTAATCTAAGACTATGTCCTCTTGTTTTGCTACTTTGTTTCCGTTTAAATATACTCCCTTCCTCTACCTTGTGGATTCCCTTTACGTATTTAAATGTTTCTATCATATCTCCTCTGTCTCGTCTTTTTTCCAAGCTGTACATGTTAAGATCATTAACCCTTTCCTGGTAACTTTTCTCCTTCAAGCCGTACACCATTTTAGTAGCCCTTCTCTGAACTCTCTCTAAGATGTCTATATCCTTCTGGAGATACGGTCTCCAGTACTGCACACAGTACTCCAAGTGAGGTCTCACCAGTGCTCTGTACAGTGGCATGAGCACTTCCCTTTTCCTACTGCTAATACCTCTCCCTACACAACCAAGCATTCTGCCAGCATTTCCTGCTGCTCTATTACATTGACTACTTACCCTTAGATCCTCTGAAATAATAACCCCTAAATCCCTTTCCTCAGATGTATCAAATATTCTATATTCAGCCCTTGGTTTTTACGTCCCAGGTGCATTATCTTGCACTTATCCACATTAAAACTCAATTGCCACAACTCCGACCATTTTTTTAGTTTACCTAAATCATTTGTCATTTGGCTGATCCCTCCAGGAACGTCAACCCTGTTGCAAATCTTTGTGTCATCAGCAAAAAGACATACTTTTCCATTAATACCTTCTGCAATATCACTAATAAAAATATTAAAGAGAATGGGTCCAAGTACTGACCCCTGAGGTACCCCACTGGTAACAAGACCTTGTGCCGAATAAACTCCATTTACCACAACCCTCTGTTGTCTGTCACTCAGCCACTGCCTAATCCATTCAACAATATTGGAATCCAAGCTCAAAGATTGCAATTTATTGATAAGCCTTCTATGCGGAACAGTATCAAAAGCCTTACTGAAATCTAAATAAGCAATGTCTACTGCACCACCTGTGTCTATTATTTCTGTTACCCAATCAAAAAAATCAATAAGATTAGTTTGGCATGATCTCCCTGAGGTAAACCCATGTTGTTTCTGATCCTGTAATCTATGTGTTTTTAGATGTTCAACAATCCTTTCCTTTAACATGGTTTCCATTAATTTCCCCACTACTGACGTAAGACTAACTGGCCTATAGTTCCCCGATTCCTCCCTACTACCCTTCTTGTAAATGGGCACAACATTTGCTAATTTCCAGTCTTCTGGGACGACTCCCGTTAACAAGGATTGGTTAAATAAATCTGTTAACGGTTTATTAGATATTGGATTAAAACGGGAATATTTTTAACATTGAACCCTATGGGATTCGCCTGAATAAACCTGTCGAATGAAACCACCGAATGCAGGGCAATTCAGCAATTTTTCTCTGCTGGTTTGTGTTCTCTGAATAGACGAAGCATTGCTTCTCTATGGGGATTTCACTGCCCTCGAACAGGCACCGTATGTGCAGGCAATTTGCCAGGATTTGGTGAACTGCCTACTCTCTGAATAGTCGAATGGCCAGGAAAGGTAACTGAACGCTGAATTTCACTGTTCGGTTACCTTTCGGCCCCAATTCGGATCTCTTTGAACAACCCTGTTAGACTTTACCTGATAGATAGATATATTTATATATTCTAGTCTGGGTAAGCCTAACATTACCCAGGCAGCTTTGAGTAAAGGCCAAAATGAAATCAAGCATCTGGCTTTACCCGAGTAATCTGTAGACTAATCAACGCCCCTTGGGTAAATGTGATTTTTAGGGTTCGGGTCAGGGTTACAGTTAGGATCAGGGCTAGGGTTACGGTTAGGGTCAGGGCTAGGGCTAGGATCAGGGTTACAGTTATGGTCCAGGCCAGGGTTAGCGTCAGGATTACAGTTAAGATTAGGGTTACAGGTAGGGTCAGGGCTAGGGTTAGGATCAGTGTTACAGTTAGGGTCACAGTTAAGATTAGGGTTAGGATCAGTGTTACAGTTAGGGTCAGAGCTAGGATCAGGGTTACAGTTAGGGTCCGGGCTAGGGTTAGGGTCAGGATTACAGTTAGAGTCAGGGGTAGGGTTAGGATCAGGGTTACAGTTAGGGTCAGGGTTACAGTTAAGACCAGGGTTACAGTTAGGGTTGGATAGAGTTATGGTTAGGGTTAGGGTTACAGTTAGGATTGGTTAGAGTTATGGTTACAGTTAGGATTGGTTAGAGTTATGGTTAGGGTTAGGGTTACAGTTAGGATTGGTTAGAGTTATGGTTAGGGTTATAGTCACGGTTACAGTTAGGGTCAGGGTTACAGTTAGGGTCAGGGCTACGGTTATGGTCATGGTTGCCGTTAGGGTTGGTGAGAGTTAGGGTTAGTGTCAGTGTTACAGTTAGGGTTGGTTAGAGTTATATTTAGGGTTTGGTTTAGAGTTAGGTTTGAGGTTAGGGTTAAGTTTGGCCATGGATATCGGTGATCCTAGGTCCAACCGTAAGCCTCTCCAGAGTCTCAGAAAAAACATTACCCAGCTGCGTTTGTTTCTGGGTTTACCCCGTTGAAGCCCGATGGACATCTGGAAAAACATAGGTAAAGCCCAAAGCTTAATTTCTTACCCAAAGCTGTCTGGGTAATGTCACCCATTACCGTTAACAAGGATTGGTTAAATAAATCTGTTAACGGGAGTCGTCCCAGAAGACTGGAAATTAGCAAATGTTGTGCCCATTTACAAGAAGGGTAGTAGGGAGGAATCGGGGAACTATAGGCCAGTTAGTCTTACGTCAGTAGTGGGGAAATTAATGGAAACCATGTTAAAGGAAAGGATTGTTGAACATCTAAAAACACATAGATTACAGGATCAGAAACAACATGGGTTTACCTCAGGGAGATCATGCCAAACTAATCTTATTGATTTTTTTGATTGGGTAACAAAAATAATAGACACAGGTGGTGCAGTAGACATTACTTATTTAGATTTCATTAAGGCTTTTGATACTGTTCCGCATAGAAGGCTTATCAATAAATTGCAATCTTTGAGTTTAGATTCCAATATTGTTGACTGGATTAGGCAGTGGCTGAGTGACAGGCAACAGAGGGTTGTGGTAAATGGAGTTTATTCGGCACAAGGTCTTGTTACCAGTGGGGTACCTCAGGGGTCAGTACTTGGACCTATTCTCTTTAATATTTTTATTAGTGATATTGCAGAAGGTATTAATGGAAAAGTATGTCTTTTTGCTGATGACACAAAGATTTGCAACAGGGTTGACGTTCCTGGAGGGATCAGCCAAATGACAAATGATTTAGGTAAACTAAAAAAATGGTCGGAGTTGTGGCAATTGAGTTTTAATGTGGATAAGTGCAAGATAATGCACCTGGGACGTAAAAACCCAAGGGCTGAATATAGAATATTTGATACAGTCCTAACCTCAACATCTGAGGAAAGGGATTTAGGGGTCATTATTGCAGAGGATCTAAGGGTAAGTAGTCAATGTAATAGAGCAGCAGGAAATGCTAGCAGAATGCTTGGTTGTGTAGGGAGAGGTATTAGCAGTAGGAAAAGGGAAGTGCTCATGCCACTGTACAGAGCACTGGTGAGACCTCACTTGGAGTACTGTGTGCAGTACTGGAGACCGTATCTCCAGAAGGATATAGACCTCTTAGAGAGAGTTCAGAGAAGGGCTACTAAAATGGTGTACGGCTTGAAGGAGAAAAGTTACCAGGAAAGGCTTAATGATCTTAACATGTACAGCTTGGAAAAAAGACGAGACAGAGGAGATATGATAGAAACATTTAAATACGTAAAGGGAATCCACAAGGTAGAGGAAGGGAGTATATTTAAAAGGAAACAAAGTAGCAAAAAAAGAGGACATAGTCTTAGATTAGAGGGGCAAAGGTTTAAAAGTAACATCAGGAAGCATTATTTTACTGAGAGGGTGGTGGATACATGGAACAGTCTTCCAGTAGAAGTGGTAGAGGCCAAAACAGTGATTGAATTTAAGCAAGCATGGGATAGGCATAAGGCTATCCTAAACAAAAGATAAATCCAGGTAAAGTATCCATGTAATTGGGCAGACTAGATGGGCCGAAAGGTTCTTATCTGCCGACATTTTTCTATGTTTCTATGTTTCTATGTCACTTCTTCCCGGGTTTTCCTAGGTTTATCTGGAGTTTGGACTTTGCCGGTAACATACAGTATATCATTCCAATTTCAGAGCGCTCCACTTTAATAAAGTTTTAACAATTTAAAAAATAAATGACTTGGGAATAAACTGTGAGGATTTGGTTCCAAAATCTGATGATACATTTCATAAACTGCGCAACTTCAAGGTACCACAACACGGCAAAAGGTTCTATCCTTCCCAACCTAGGGCCCAATTCCATTCCTGACAATAACATGGAGACGGTGATCAGGATAATGTGCACTTGCAGATTTCCCCGTCCCATCGCCATGTTAATGTCCTGTTCCGGAGGAAGGCACTGTCTCAACACCTCGCCCCAGAATGCAGCGCTAACCTCCCTGATACCCGCTGCAGGACTTCCGCGTCGCCTCGAGTATCAGATCCTGTGGTCCGTAGAACTCCATGGAGGGTTGCACTTCCGAGCCACGAGATCGTGCAGCATTGCGGAGTGTTCGCAGAGGGAGACTAGAAACTAGTTTTCCTTAGTCTCACCCTGCTCCCGGGGAGGAGAAGCGGCGGATCGAGCCACCCTTTTTCCCGCAGGAAGAGGGTTTTTTTAGGGGGTGTTAAGTTATTTTGCATTTGCCGAATCATTTAACACCTGCTTTTAGGAGGTGGTAAAAGTCTGGTAAATGGCGTCTGCACTTGCAATACCTCACTTATTGAGACACTAGAAATAGATTGCATCTCCTATACTTAACACGGGAAGCGCAAAGTACAGTAAAGCTCGCGCAAGCTGCGAGGCGCAAACTGATTTCACCCCAGTTTAGCGTCAAGATCGGAATTGGTATTTCGTGCGCTAACGAATACATACTGAGATGCGACATTAGCACCAACTATGGGATAGAGCCCCTAATATCTGCTCTTATGAGATTTAATGCCTATTGTTTATTCTTAAATCAAGTGTTTGTGATCTCTCAGTAAACTATATTAAACTGGATTGCTCTGTATTTGGTATGTTGGGTAAAGTAATTGTCTCAGATGAACCTTCATGGAAAATGCATGGTCAGGGTGAGTGCAGCCATTCTGGTGTTGTGTGTGTGCGTGCATATATTATATATTAGAGGTGTGAATTCGTTTCGTAACAAATTTTGTTAATTAGTATTTCGGAAGTACTTCCGAAAAATAACGAATTGATTTGATCCGAATTGAAACCAAAATGGTATATAACGAATTTAATTCAAATCAAAATCAACTATCAAATTGATCTGAACTTACAATACATACAAGTACTACAGCAAACGACTTTATGAAAGGAGTCAGATTTGTTTCACTGTTGCACAAAGCACCACTGTACCTGTCTATTGGTCTCTGGTGCTGAGTTTGTTGTTAGCACCACAGGGCAATGGAAAGCTTAACATTTAAACCTAGCTTGCCTTTTAACAGCAACATTTTATTAATTGGGGTTTTATTTAGTGATCCGAAATTCTAATCAATATCAACTATCGAATTAATCTTAACCGACAATACATAGAAGTACTACAGTAAAATGGCTTTATGAAATAAAATTCGAATCGATATCAACTATTGAATCGATCTTAACTCGATATGAAACAAAACAAAACAAAATTTATTTAAAACGAAACGAAATTAAATGAATTTTACAGCCGTGGACATCTCTAATATATATACACTTAGGAGCCAAAATGTCTGCTTTAATGCACTTACAAAACATTTTGGAGTGTTATGAAGACGACAAGTGCATCCATATTGTCAAATACACACACACCTAAAGAGGTCTGCAATCACTCCACCAAACTGACTAATAGGATTGAGCGCTGGTTTATGTGATATATACAGTTGTGTTCAAAATTATTCAACCCCCACTGAAATTGAGTGTTTTGGCCAGTTTGACATTGATTTTGATCATTCAGTCATCTTGCTTACAATTAAATCAAAGAGGCACGTGTAGGTCAGACAAATATAGCATAACATTTATAATGAAATAACCACAAATGTCTTTTCTGTGCTCACATCATTATCAGTTTTATTCAACCCCCAAGTGACATTCAATCTTAGTACTTAGTACAACATCCTTTTACAGTTATAACAGCTTTTAAACGTGAAGCATAGCTTGACACAAGTGTCTTGCAGCGATCTACGGGTGTCTTCGCCCATTCGTCATGGGCAAAAGCCTCCAGTTCAGTCACATTCTTAGGCTTGCGCACTGCAACTGCTTTCTTTAAGTCCGACCAGAGGTTCTCAATCGGATTTAAGTCAGGTGACTGCGATGGCCACTCCAAAATGTTCCAGCCTTTAATCTGCAACCATGCTCTAGTGGACTTGGAGGTATGCTTGGGATCATTGTCCTGTTGAAAGGTCCAACGTCTCCCAAGCCTCAGGTTTGTGACGGACTGCATCACATTGTCATCCAATATCTCCTGGTACTAAAGAGAAGTCATGGTACCTTGCACACGCTGAAGCTTCCCTGTACCTGCAGAAGCAAAACAGCCCCAAAGCATGATTGACCCCCCGCCATGCTTCACAGTAGGCAAGGTGTGTCTTTTCTTCATAGGCCTTGTTCTTCCTCCTCCAAACATAGCGTGATCCATGGGCCCAAACAGTTCTAATTTTGTTTCATCAGTCCACAGAACACTATCCCAAAACTTCTGTGGTTTGTCCACATGACTTTTGGCATACTGCAGTCGACTCTTATTCTTTGGAGACAGCAAGGGGTGCGCCTGGGAGTTCTGGCATGGAGGCCTTCATTACGCAGTGTGCACTGTATTGTCTGAGCTGAAACTTCAGTACCCACATCTGACAAATCTTTTCTCAGTTCCTCAGCAGTCACACGGGGACTTTTCTCCACTCTACGCTTCAGGTAGCTCACAGCAGTCGAAGTCAGCATCTTCTTTCTGCCACGACCAGGTAGCGTTTCAACAGTGCCCTTTCCCTTGAATTTGCGAATGATGCTTCCTATGGTCTCTCTTGGTATGTTTAACATCTTTGCAATCTTCTTATAGCCATTGCCCTTCCTGTGAAGAGTAATCACCTCTTCTCTTGTCTTCCTGGACCATTCTCTTGACTTCACCATGTTTGTAACCACACCAATAAATGTCTAGAAGGAGCTGAGTATCACAGTCATTTTAAAGCTGCCTAATTGGTGCTTATTATGCTTTATTGCTGTTCCGTGACATCCACAGGTGTTTTCAATACCTGATTGAAAACACTTGAATGAACCTCTGTTCTTCAGAGTGGTGGTCTTTAAGGGGTTGAATAATTGAGTCAATGAAGAATTCACAAAAGAAACATTTACTACTGTATTACAAAACCAATTGATGTCATTTTAGTTGCATATGGTTCTTTAAAAAGTCCTTGTAGGATTTCATTCTGAATACAATTACAAATGTACACTAAATTCCCTAAAACCCTTTACAGCATTGGGGGTTGAATAATTTTGAACACAACTGTATATATATACACACTATATTGCCAAAAGTATTGGCTCACCTGCCTTGACTCGCATATGAACTTAAGTGACATCCCATTCCTAATCCATAGGGTTCAATATGACGTCAACAATATGACGTGAGCTTCAACTCTTCTGGGAAGGCTGTCCACAAGGTTTAGGAGGGTGTTTATGGGAATTATGGACCATTCTTCCAGAAGCGCATTTGTGAGGTCACACACTGATGTTGGACGAGAAGGCCTGGCTCTCAGTCTCCGCTCTAATTCATCCCAAAGGTGTTCTATCAGGTTGAGGTCAGGACTCTGTGCAGGCCAGTCAAGTTCATCCACACCAGACTCTGTCATCCATGTCTTTATGGACCTTGCTTTGTGCACTGGTGCACAGTCATGTTGGAAGAGGAAGGGGCCAGCTCCAAACTGTTCCCACAAAGTTGGGAGCATGGAATTGTCCAAAATGTCTTGGTATGCTGAAGCATTCAGAGTTCCTTTCACTGGAACTAAGGGGCCAAGCCCAGCTCCTGAAAAACAACCCCTCACCATAATCCCCCCTCCACCAAACCTTACACTTGGCACAATGCAGTCAGACAAGTACCGTTCTCCTGGCAACCGCCAAACTAAGACTCGTCCATCAGATTGCCAGATGGAGAAGCGTGATTCGTCACTCCAGAGAACGCGTCTCCACTGCTCTAGAGTCCAGTGGCGGCGTGCTTTACACCACTGCATCCGACGCTTTGCATTGCACTTGGTGATGTATGGCTTGGATGCAGCTGCTCGGCCATGGAAACCCATTCCATGAAGCTCTCTGCGCACTGTTCTTGAGCTAATCTGAAGGCCACATGGAGTTTGGAGGTCTGTAGCGATTGACTCTGCAGAAAGTTGGTGACCTCTTCGCACTATGCACCTCAGCATCCGCTGACCCCGCTCCGTCAGTTTACGTGGCCTACCACTTCGTGGCTGAGTTGCTGTCGATCCCAAACACTTCCACGTTCTTATAATACAGCTGACAGGTGACTGTGGAATATTTAGGAGCGAGGAAATTTCACAACCGGATTTGTTGCACAGGTGGCATCCTATCGCAGTTCCACGCTGGAATTCACTGAGCTCCGGAGAGCGACCCATTCTTTCACAAATGTTTGTAAGAACAGTCTGCATGCCTAGGTGCTTGGTTTTATACACCTGTGGCCATGGAAGTGATTGGAACACCCGATTCTGATTATTTGGATGGGTGAGCCAATACTTTTGGCAATACAGTGTATATATAAATATACGGTATATGAATCATAAAAGATCATTGTGTAGTGAAGCACACTGATAAACCTTACACAAACCTGTAGCTTCGTATCAGATTGGGAAACATTGCGAAAATATTGTTTTATCTCTTATAAACCATATCTGCTCCTCAGCAGGGTGAAGCAGTGGCGTCACAAGGGGGGGTGTAGGGTGCGGCCCGCACCGGTTGACACCACCCCTAGGGTGACATCCTAAAAAAATTATATATATATATAATTTATTTATTTTTTATTTTATTTTTTACACAAAAATATTTTACCAGGAAGGATACATTGAGATTTCTCTCATTTTCAAGTATGTCCTGGGTAGGCAAGGCCTAGGCTGGCACTTTCCAGGGGGCGGCAAAAAAAAACACCACTAAAGAGGATATTTACAGAGCACCGAAATGACGCAGACATTCCAGTGTTCTGTTGTTCCCCGCACTTGGGGGAATCAAATTTCCACGGTGAATTCACCACAGGGTGCCTGAAGTGCAAGGAATCAGCCACCGAATGCCGCCGCAAACCCGTCGCCTGCTGTTTTAAAAAAAACTCCTAACCAAAAATGTCTGGAAGTAACATATAAGGTCCTATGAATGATAATAAAATGGGCTATTAAAAAAATTGAATTTTTTTTTGAAAAATGCCTAAGACATACAAAAAAAATATCAATATAAAGAGACTTTTTACTACAGATTAAAGGAATAGACGGTTTATTAGATATTGGATAAAAACAGGAATATTTTTAACATTGAAACCTATGGTGTTCGCCTGAATAAACCTGCCGAATGAAACCACTGGACATTCAGGACATTTCTCTGCTGTTCGGTGTCTCTGAACAGATTAAGCATTACTTCTCTATGGAGACTTTCACTTTCACACGCACCGTACTTGCTGGCAGTTCGGCAAAATTTGTGTATGAGCATATCACATATCACTGATTTATGAGTAAGAGTAGTTAAGAAAAAACAAAGTAAAACTCGGGGGGGGTGACTCCATGAGTTACTGCACCGGGTGACACCAACCCTAGTGACGCCACTAGGGTGAAGAAATAAGGCTGAAAAGTTAAATTGTGCTGACTAGAGCAGCCTGAGAATAGTCAGTATTGGCTACTGTCTCCTTAAGAGACAGCTTTATAATGTTTAAGAGCTATCCCTTTAAGGGCAATGTCTTCAGGGAAATGTAGTTCTGTGACATGTGACCAGTTCTATGTGTCTGATTGGTGCTGAGGTGCTTTGCATGCTGGTAAGAAGAAAGCCCTCCATTAGGAATTCCAATTCTCCAGAAGAGCAGCTTCTCACACTCTCTCAGCATGGGAGTGAAGTTACCCTCTCTCACACCGTATGAAGGGACAGACTGAGTAATCCGGATGAATCTTTTCAACACTGTAAGTGTTTGTTTAGGATGCCTGGAAATAAAGAATCTGTATGTATAATACCCCTTTATCGGAGTTATCACTGCTGTTTTCTGCAAAGCTACCGTGGGAACAGAACAGTGAGAAGAGGCTGGATAGATTCATTCCAAGCTCCATTTGATTGTTAACCTTTGAAACAATGAAAGACTGTTTGGCCTTCACTTTATGCAGCTGCATCTAAAAGCCAGCTTCCTAAAGGACATTTTCTTTGCATTTAAAGCTAAATGAGTCAGTCTGGCTGCTCCCCTCCTTTTTTTCACCTCATGGAAAGGCAGCTTAACTTCAGCAATTGAGAAAACAAGTTTGTGAAGTTTATATCAAAGTAAAGGTCCAAGGCATGTGGCTTAAAAGGCAAGAAAGTCTGCGCAGAATGAGTTATTAATTCAGCTGTTAGCTTAACTACTGTTGAAAGAGAAAATACACTGGAAAGGAAAATCACCCTCGGTGTGCAGGCCTGGTAAAGCCCAAAACAGAGACTCAAGGCAAGGCCCTTAGGAGATCTATAATTGGAAATTCCAGCTCTGCAAACTCATCCAGGGTAAAACTCCCTAGCCCAGTAATCTCTCACATTAGTTACACTCAGCGTCTTTGGTGACTCCTCTGCAAACTACAGGCCAGCATTAAGCCAGCAAACCGCGCCAGCTGCAACGCACTCCAGCAGCGCTCCCCAGAGACCGCAAGGTAAACCGCGCCAGCTGCAACGCACTCCAGCAGCGCTCCCCAGAGACCACAAGCAAACCGCGCCAGCTGCAACGCACTCCAGCAGCGCTCCCCAGAGACCACAAGGTAAACCGCGCCAGCTGCAACGCACTCCAGCAGCGCTCCCCAGAGACCGCAAGGCGAACCGCGCCTACAAATAGTGAACTGCATTGACATTTCTAAAAGTGTTTTAGCAATTTCTTGAGTCTCCTCAATCATGGCAGAAGGCTGTGACGTGCCAAAAGAGTTGGGCCTACTAATCGACCCCGACTCAAATGAAGAGTGTGTCCTCCGAAATTCAGAAGATGCAAAGGCAACTCAGAGACAATATGAAACGAGGGCGCATAGGGAGCTCACCAAGGAAATGCGATCGTATCTGATGGTTGAGTGGGACAGGTATTACAAAAGCTACATTAATTCCCGAGATAAATTAATAGAGCTCTGCAATAAACCTAAAGGAGAGCTCTCTCCTGGTCGCATCACAATTGAGAACGAACGCATGAGGAAGACGCATCTAAAGTCAAAGGATAGCGAACGCCACCTCATTTTCATCCAGTCACAGTTGGAAGACCCAAGTCTCCAAGCGGACTTACAAAGCATCCAGGCGTTTAACATACAGCATGCGAATTTCCTTTCAAACTGTGATGACTCTCAGACAAATCTGCAAGCAAAGGACTCAAGCAACGAGAAGGCCGAGTCGGAGTCATCCCATCGCTCGTACAGGGCCTCTTCTCATGCTTCAAAGAAAGCCTCGTCCTTTCACCCCAAACCGGCACGGTCTCACTCAGGTAGCAACATTTCACAGCAATCTTATATCACAGGCTCTAACCATTCTTCCAAAGCATCCTCTCATCACAGCCGTTTGTCCCGTGCCTCGAGTAAAGAGAGTCTCGCCGCCCTAGCGATATTAGCACAAATCGAGGCTGATGAAGCTGCTGTAGATCTGCAAGTGGCAGATGAAGAGCGATTACAAGAGGAAGAAGTGGCCAAAGCCATAGCTCAAGCCAACCGTACGTATCTTCAGCATAAACGGGAGGCTGCAAAAAAGGCAGTACGGGCAACAGCTTTACGGGCGGAAGCTGCCAATGCTTCCCTCAACTTCAATCCTACACAGCTGGAAGGAGAGAACTTGCAGAACCGTGTCGAAGCCTACGTGAACAACCAAAACTCATTACGGCAGGGACAAGGAGGAGAATCTCAACCACTAGTTTCGCGAACTATTCAGAATGCTGACACCGCCAAATTCGTACAAGTCGAAACCCTCCTAGAAGCTGAAAAATTTACTCCAACAAGCCAAGACACAAGAGGTAACCAGATTGTTCCATCAGCATTAGTGAAGGATACTCAGCAGGCAGACACAAGAGTAGCCGCGAGCCACAACCTCAACGTAGAGGCAGCAGTGTTCCAGCCACAGCCTCAAGGCAACTCATGGACGGACGTGAAGCCCATCAAACACGATCGACCTGCCCAGCGGCGAAAGGAACAACCATCACATGTGTCATGGCAAGATGTAATAATCAACAAGTATTCTGCAGACACAGAACAGCTGTCCTTAGCTTCCGCTCCTGATCCTAGGGACTATGCTTACCAGGACCCACGGGAAACCCCTGATCCTGCTTTCACAATTCCATATGGTTCAGCTTACCATCTCCCCCCAAATACAAGCCCCATACAGCCCAGATGGACTTTGCGACACCCAGGGAAAGAAACACAGAATGCCCACCTCGACAAGGGAAGGTGGATTTGGCTTCAAGAGGAGCACAGAAGTTTTTCTGACAAGCCAGGCAGAGACTATTTACTATGGAAGCACATCTTCTTACATACCGTTAGTGACGAGAGGTTACGGCCAATCGAGGAGATCATACATCTGATGGCTTGGCTAGGACCAGAATCTACACGAAGTAGTAAAGGAATTTATTCATCTCATCTCGGTGACCCAGTCATCGCCCTCAAACAAGCCTGGGAAGTGCTCGATCAACGGTTTGGCGCATCCACGTTGACGGAGTCCTCGTTGTTAGAACGTGTTAGCGATTTCCCAGTCATCCGCACTAACGAACCTCACAGGTTATGGGACTTCTCTATTCTCCTTACACAGTTGCGAGCAGCCAAAGAGATCCTAACCTAACGGGACTGACATGTCCTCGACCAGCATAGAACACAGAAGCCTATCGTTAGAAAATTACCTACACAGTTAATCGAAAAGTGGATCGAATTATCAGATGCCTATAGAGAGCGCAACCTAGACAGAGACCCTCCCTTCGCCGCTCTTCAAGAATTTGTTGCCTACCAACAAAAACGGTGCAACGATCCTCGAAATCGAAGCTTCAGAGAAACGGAGTCCCTACCACCAAAAGGGCCAACTATAACTCCGACTTCAAGCGAACAACACAAATGGCGCGAGGGAAAGGACCATTGTGTCTGTCCACAAAACACAGGTCGCTGCCTCAGCCACAAGCAAGTCAGATGAGCATCCGTCGAAGAGATCACTACCTAAAACCCTAAGCACAAATAAAGATCCTTTCTATCCACTCCACAAGTCCTCGCACTCTCTGAACAAGTGCAGAAACTTTGGAAAGAAGCCCCTAGAAGAAAGGAAAGCCTTGATCAGGGAGTACAGACTTTGCTTCAAGTGTTGTGAGTCTTACAGAGCACATGGCCAAAGCTTGCACAAGTAAGGTACAATGTCACCTATGCGGTAGTGAGACAGACACCCTGGTGCACTGCATCCAGATTCCGAGCCAACACAATGGACAACACCTACCCCTCCTTTGCCTAAGGAGTCACAGGACAATACTGAAGCGCATCGAGAGGCAACCGCAAGTATCAACTGCACGACAGTATGTGGTGGCTCAGCATTCCCTCGCTTATGCCACGAGATCTACCTAACCAAAGTCTACCCAACTGGACACCCTGAAGAAGCTGTGAAGATGTATGTGATGCTGGACGGACAAAGCAATCAATCGTTAGCCAGGTCAGCATTCTTCGACCTCTTTAACGTCCGAACGATGACACATCATTCACTATTTCCACGTGCACCGGTTCCCAGCGCACGGCGGGAGGAAAGTCACTGGATTCTGCATAGAATCATTAGATGGAAGTGCAAAACTGAAACTGCCACCATTGCTAGAATGGGATGCTTTGCCAGATGATCGCAACCAGATAGCGACACCAGAGGTAGCAAGCAATATACCTCACCTGAAACACATGGCTAGCCTCTTCCCTGCCTAGACCCCGAAGCTGAAATCCTTCTCTTGTTGGGATTAGACGCCTCCGAAGCTTTCCTTCAACATGACCAGGTTAGAGGCCCAGCAGGTTCTCCGTTTGCCCGCAAGTCTGCACTCGGATGGGCCATCTTAGGAACAGTTTGTATCGATCGGCTGCAGGCCCCAACCCAAGTCAACGTTTTCGCAACCTCCATTCTCAGTAATGGGAGAGCATCACACTTCAAACAATGTCACGAGCACTTCACGACTTCAACAAACAATCCCGTTTTAGGAGCAACGGTGTTCGAGACCAGCAAAGAAGATAATGACCTGGCCTGGTCAATAGAAGACAAAGACTTTTTGCAGCTCATGGATAAAGAACTTCAACAGGACGCCTCCGGGAGCTGGGTAGCCCCATTACCCTTCCGTACACCCAGACAGCGCCTGCCAAACAACCATGAACAAGCTCTCTTGCGCCTCTTCAGTCTGAGACGACTCAATGAACAAGAAACCGCCAATGAGAGATCATCTAGTGGCGTTCATAGATAAGATGCTCCAGAACAGACATGCTGAGCTTGCCCCACCTCTGGAAGAAGGTGAAGAATGCTGGTACCTGCCATTCTTTGGAGTGTACCACCCACAAAAGCCAGGCCAGATTCGGGTAGTCTTCGATGCGAGTGCAAAATTCCAAGGCTTCTCCCTGAATAAAGCCCTTCTCACAGGGCCGGATCTCATCAACAGCCTCCTAGGCGTGCTCATTCGTTTCAGAAAGGAAGCCGTAGCCTTTATGGCCAACATCCAGCAGATGTTTTACTCATTCCTAGTCAGAGAAGACCACCGCAATTACCTACGTTTCCTGTGGTTCAGTGACGAACAGCGCAACCAGCAGATAACGGAGTACAGAATGCGAGTGCACGTTTTTGGGAACGGTTCTTCCCCGGCAATTGCCAACTACGGCCTGCAACGCACCGCTCGCATCGGCGAAACCAAATACGGCACAGATGCCAGACGATTCGTGGAACGAGATTTCTATGTAGATGATGGTCTAAAATCTGTAGCCACACCAGCAGAAGCTATAGACCTACTGAACAGAACACGCCAGATGCTAGCAGTAGCCAACCTCACATTGCACAAAATCGCGTCCAACAGTGAGGAAGTGCTTGAAGCCTTCAGTCCTGAAGATCATGCCAGGGACTACAGGACCTAGATTTTACAACAGACATGCCTCTTATCCAACGTAGTCTCGGTCTATGTTGGGACTTGAAGAAGGACGCCTTCACCTTTAGAGTTCCAGCCCAGAAGTCCAATTTCACAAGGAGAGGAATTCTGTCAACGGTGAACAGCCTTTTTGACCCTCTAGGATTTGCCGCGCCTGTAACGATCCAAGGGAGGCTCCTTCTACGTACGCTATCCCAAAACACCAAAGATTGGGATGAGCCACTTCCACCAGACCAGAAGCAAGAATGAGATGTCTCCAAAACGTTAGTGTTCAGCGCACATACGTTCCCGTTTCACCCGCAGCTGCACTGAAAAAAGAACTGCACGTCTTTTCAGATGCATCGACTAAGGCAATAGCAGCTGTAGGATACGTCAGAGTCTACGGCCGGGAGAACAATACTCACATCGGTTTCGTAATGGGAAAGGCGAAGATAGCACCACAACAAGGTCACACAGTACCAAGGTTAGAACTGTGCGGCGCCGTATTGGCCGTGGAGCTTGCTGACCTGATAAAGAAAACTATAGACCTTGAGCTACAAACCACCATCTTCTACACGGACAGCAAGGTGGTGCTGGCTACATTCACAACCAAAGCAGACGCTTTTATGTCTATGTGAGCAATAGAGTCGACAGGATCAGAAAAATCTTCAGAACCTGAGCAGTGGCGACATGTGCCAACAGACCAGAACCCAGCGGATCATGCTACACGGTCCATCCCTGCTTCCCAGTTGGCAGAGTCAACCTGGATAAAGGGTCCTGAGTTCTTGACCTGTCAAGACACCTCGACGTTACCAGGTCCGGAACACCATGAACTTATAAATCCAGATCAAGATGCTGACATCCGACCTCAGGTACTCAGTAAATCAACCCCTGCGGATGAGAAACCGGGTGGTCCAAGCCACCATCTTCTCAACGATGGTCAAGAAAACCAAAATATTGCCCCTCGATCATAACCCAGTACCAGTTACCTTTGAAAATTTCTCTCGTTGGAGATCTGTCTTACGAGGCGTAGCAGCATTCATCCGATTCCTGCGTCGCAGAGCGAATCTGCAGATAAGCATTTCGGAAAGCCATCTCCAAGCACAGAGAGGAATTCTGCGATGGGTGCAACACGACGCGTACCCTCAGGAATTTGAATGGGCAAAAACTAAGAAGCCCATCCCAAAATCTAGCCCACTTCTGAAGCTGAATCCATACCTTGATAGACACGGCATGCTGCGAGTAGGGGGACGTCTGGAGAAGGCCGAATTGGATTTAAAGACGAAACATCCTATTATACTTCCCGCTCGTCACCATGTGACAAACCTGCTAGTTCAGCATCACCACGAAACCGTCCAACATCAAGGCAGACACTTCACAGAAGGAGCGGTTAGAGCTGCTGAACTCTGGATCGTGGGAGGCAAAAGGCTCATTGCTACAGTCCTGCACAAGTGCCTACCTTGTCGTAAGCAGCGACGTGGTCTTGCAACCAGTTGATGGCTGACCTGCCAATCGAGCGTCTTAGTACTGAACCACCTTTCACCAATGTAGGAGTAGACGTCTTCGGCCCATGGGCCGTGTGTACCCGACGGACCAGAGGTGGTCAAGCTGACAGCAAACGTTGGGCCGTTCTGTTCACGTGTCTCAGCATTAGAGCCGTCCATATCGAAGTCATCGAATCTATGGACAGCTCCTCCTTTATTAACGCTCTAAGAAGGTTCCAAGCCCACAGGGGCCCAGTCAAGGTGTTTAGATCCGACCGCGGAACAAACTTTGTAGGAGCATGCAAGGAGTTGCAGATAGATGAAAGCATTCGCCCGGATTCAGCAATTGACAAAATACCTAAAGGCTCATGATTGTGAATGGACATTTAATCCTCCCCACGCATCCCACATGGGAGGATCATGGGAGCGAATGATCGGGATAGCCCGTAAAATCCTGGACTCCATGTTGTTGAAGGTACATATGCTGACCCATGAAACTCTTACCACCCTCATGGCAGAAGTAGCAGCCATCATTAACGCCCGACCTTTGGGCCCAGTTTCTACAGACCCCGAGAATCCAAGTATCCTCGCCCCAGCCACCTTGCTCACCTACAAAACAGGTGATTGGCCGGCTCCAGTAGGGAACTTCGTTCCCAAGGACATGTACAGACAACAATGGAGACAAGTGCAATGGCTTGCCAACACCTTCTGGAAGCGATGGAAGCAAGAGTACTTACCTACCCTACAGGAACGTCGCAAATGGCAGAACAAAGAACCAAATCTCGAAGACGGAGACCTTGTTCTTTTGAAAGATAAGGAAGCGCACCGTAACTCATGGCCTATGGGACTTGTGCACCAAGTCTTACCCAGCAAAGATGGATTAGTACGCCAGGTTGCAGTGCAGATCGTGAAGCCAAAGGAGTCCGGTGGCAACCAGCAGACTTTCACCAAGAAACTAATATACCAGGCCAATTACCGACCTGGTCCTGCTGCTGAGGAAGACCGAGCTGGAAGATTGAACCTCCAAGCTTTGCATGCTTTGTGTATACTCATTGTTTGCATGTTTGATAATATGCCTTGATTATCTTCGTTAACAGTTTAGTTAGTAAGTAGTGGAATTTATAATTCCAGGCGGGGAGCGTGCTGACTAGAGCAGCCTGAGAATAGTCAGTATTGGCTACTGTCTCCTTAAGAGACAGCTTTATAATGTTTAAGAGCTATCCCTTTAAGGGCAATGTCTTCAGGGAAATGTAGTTCTGTGACATGTGACCAGTTATGTGTCTGATTGGTGCTGAGGTGCTTTGCATGCTGGTAAGAAGAAAGCCCTCCATTAGGAATTCCAATTCTCCAGAAGAGCAGCTTCTCACACTCTCTCAGCATGGGAGTGAAGTTACCCTCTTCTCACACCGTATGAAGGGACAGACTGAGTAATCCGGATGAATCTTTTCAACACTGTAAGTGTTGTGTTTAGGATGCCTGGAAATAAAGAATCTGTATGTATAATACCCCTTTATCGGAGTTATCACTGCTGTTTTCTGCAAAGCTACCGTGGGAACAGAACATAAATGATCATCCTGACCTAATATTTATCATTTCAAAGCGGTCAGAATGTGAGGAATCCCCCTCCTTGCCCTCCCCCTTCCTGCTGCCCCAATCTGGCAGAATCACAGGATGAAGTGGAGACGTTTCCTCCACCCCGCCCAGCGTCCCCAGCAGCCGGGATTTTTGAATTTCCCGGCTGCTGGTCACCAGATCGGTCACTAGTGATGTCACACACAGAGAGCAGCCGACGTCACCCTCTGACACCAATCGCTGTATCGAGCTGTATCAGAGCGGCAGCGATGGATCAGATCTGTGCATGCGCGTGCAGCTCCGATCCATCGTTCTGCGCAGGCGCTACGGAACATGCAAACGTAAAGTGTTCGAATCGTTTGCACTGCACAATTTGCGGTTTCTACGCTACGCAAGTTGTATAGGAGCACAAATTGTGCAGAAAAGCTTCAGGGACTTCCAGGTTCGAGTCCCTGAGCTGAAGAGGAGCAGCAGCGCCCAGCGAGGGGGGGGGAGTATAATCACCAAGAAAGCGAATGAATAAATAATAATTGCGCAGAGGCTGTCAGCAGGATCTTTTCTTATTATTCTTCTCTTATTTAAGGGCAAAAAACAGGGAACTCTGTCTTTGCATAGTGTATCCCTTTAACCACTTCGCTGCTAAGGACGCGCTCAGCGCGTCCACCCGCAGGTAACGTACCTTGCGGTGGACGCGCTCCTGCCTTTGGGGCCAGCGTTCGGCCGGGTTCCGGCCGATCGCTGGCCGACATCTTCAATGTCAGCCCAGCACCCGGAACTGCCGCCGGAGTAATTAGGTGTCATCGCGGGGGCGCGATGACACCTAATTCAGGCGCCCCCGCATGTGCGGAGGAGGTGCCTGAAAGAGAGGGGGGGGAGATCCTTCGGACCTCTCTCCCTCCCGATCGGCGGTGTGCAGGGGGTTAACCCAGGCACCGTTTGGAAGGGCACAGCCTGCCCTTCCAAATGGTACCTGGCATTAACCCCATGGGGGCCGGATCACGAATCGGCGCCGAAAAGCGCCGGTTTGTGATCCTTTCCCGGAGCTGGCCGACATCTTGGATGTCGGCCAAGCCTCCGGGAACTCCCCCTGAGGACTGGCGTCATCGTGCGTAGCACGATGACGCCAGTCTTGGAGTTAACCCCTAACTGCCACCAACGGTGGAGATAGCGGGTTCATTGGAACCCCCTATCTCCCGATCCATGGCAGTTAGGGGTTAATGTTTGGTATTGTTGGATCGGCCAGAGCATGGCCGTTCCAACAATACCAAACATGAGTATGAAAAAAGTTTTTTTTAAAAAAATAAACAATTTTTTTTTCTTTTTTTGGTTTGTTAATGCAGCAATATTGTTCCCATTTCAATTATAATGTGAACAATGATGCTGCACTAACGATTTTTGTATGCGGTGCGTTTGTTAAAAATCACGTAATTTTCCCCAAAAAAAAATGTAACGAGACCCCACCTCTAATTTTTTTAACAAGCGCACCCCATACAAAATATAACCGCAATTGCTCGCATGTTAAAATGTGAAAAAAAAAACACTTTACACATTGTAAATTATTGAAAATTCATATTTTATTGCATTTTTTGTTATAATATACAGACAGGTCATGACGTATACATATAATAATGACATATTCTGAATCTGCCGAGTCTGACGGAAAGAACGATATATAATATGTCTGGGTCATATACTAAAATAAGCTTCAAAACGCGTTTAAACATGATGAGCAAAACCGGTAAAAATGACCTCAGCACAGGGGCGGGAAATGCCTCAGCAGCGAAAGGGTTAAAATATGGAAAAATATACAAAATACATTAATAATAATCATAAATTCACAAGAAGTCTCGTCGAAAAAGTAAATCTGGGCCAAGGAGCAGGTGGCATGTCCTTCTCAATGTATAAACGTGTCGTAACGTTTCAGCTCCAGTCTGGAGGCTTTTTCAAGTCCCTTCTGATGTGAGCAGAAACATTGTGACAGCTGTCCAATAGGAGGTCCTAAATGATTAGGATTACTGCATTTCCTTGAAATTCTCCACCAGTTCCGCAGCCAATGAAACAGCCCCCAAATGTTGACAATGGCGGAGAACTGACAAAAAGTGCTAGAAGTAAAAGAAGTCCCCTTTGTGGCTCACGATCACGTTGTGAAATCTGGCTTTTTTTCTGTGCTCTGTGTCTGGTTTTAGATGTTGTTGTTTTCTCGAAGCGTCTTAGCTTTTTCAGACTACAAAGAGCGAGCGTTTCATTAAATATCCTTTTCCTCTCCTCCACGCAGCTCACAATGCAAAACGCCCGTTTCC
Source organism: Leptobrachium leishanense (assembly GCA_009667805.1). Lineage (NCBI taxonomy): Eukaryota > Metazoa > Chordata > Amphibia > Anura > Megophryidae > Leptobrachium > Leptobrachium leishanense. The sequence continues at coordinate 448,940,875 of CM019064.1, forward strand.
TGTTGATTTGCGACAGAATTGCAAGACCGTTAAACCGTGACGATATCACCTGCTAAATAAGTACCTGTCCAAGTCTGTCACTCTCACATCCAGTTAGGACCTGTGAGAGCAATCATTTTGGGTCAAATAAAGCCAAAAAAAACATTTTATTTTAACATTGTTTGTTTTTTTAATCTCGAGATGTGTTCCTTTGTCTCGCTAGCTGGGCTTTAATGTAGCCCGCAACTACATGCAGCGGTGACATTTTTTTAAATTTGAAATCATGCGGCAAGCTCTAATTAACCCTTTAACTACCAGGTTGGAAAGGTGAAGGGTGGACTCTAGACGCACCCTTCACCTTTCCAACCAAGTGTTTAAGAGATTTTCTGGGAAGTTGCCACCCTACCTGAATAGGCTGCTTCCCCCAGCAGTTCCCTCAACCTATAACCTCCATTCCAGGACCTGCACCTTACTTACAATACCAAAATACAAATAGACAGTGGTTCAATCCTCATTTTCCTATAGAGCACCACAAATATGGAATAACCTCCCAGACGCCATCAAATCTTCCCCCAGTCTAAAGTCACTTAAGGCTAGGGTCAGACTGAGGCAGTGCGAACGCGCGTTCTGGCGCACTTAATCACGGCCGCACTAGCAGCAGATGCCGGGCAATGACGGCCAATATACGAAGTACGGTCGCACAAAAGTCCGGCTGCGCAACGCAAGTGGAAAATGAACGCATTTTTTCGAGAACGTTAAACCACTAGTACTGACGTACAGAGTGCGCTGCGTCTGCTAGAGGCGTGTGTGCGTGAATTGGAGACGTCAGACGCTGCTAATGTCGGCCACATAACGTCCAGATGCACAAAGTGTTTTTATTGAAGATCCGTACAAAATCACGGATGAAACTGCGCATCGTATGACCGCTATTGCGTATTCCGTGAAAAAATACGTCCATTCTTCGAACGCACATTTTCACGGACAACGCGAAAAATGCGTTAGTCTGACCCTAGCCTAAGAGCTTCCTATTAACATACCTCAATACAGAATGCACCTGTAAACATGTAACACAGTGACTATATACATAATGCGCCTGAAAACATGTAACACAGTGACTATATACAGAATGCACCTGTAAACATGTAACACAGTGACTATATACAGAATGCACCTGTAAACATGTAACACAGTGACTATATACATAATGCGCCTGTAAACATGTAACACAGTGACTATATACAGAATGCACCTGTAAACATGTAACATAATGACTATATACAGAATGCACCTGTAAACATGTAACACAGTGACTATATACAGAATGCACCTGTAAACATGTAACATAATGACTATATACAGAATGCACCTGTAAACCTGTAACAGTGACTATATACAGAATGCACCTGTAAACATGTAACATAATGACTATATACAGAATGTGCCTGTAAACATGTAACATAGTGACTATATACAGAATGCACCTGTAAACATGTAACACAGTGACTATATACAGAATGCACCTGTAAACATGTAGCACAGTGACTATATACATAATGCGCCTGAAAACATGTAACACAGTGACTATATACATAATGCGCCTGTAAACATGTAACACAGTGACTATATACATAATGCGCCTGTAAACATGTAACACAGTGACTATATACAGAATGCACCTGTAAACATGTAACACAGTGACTATATACAGAATGCACCTGTAAACATGTAAACAGTGACTTATACATAATGCGCCTGTAAACATGTAACCAGTGACTATATACAGAATGCACCTGTAAACATGTAACATAATGACTTATATACAGAATGCACCTGTAAACATGTAACACAGTGACTATATACAGAATGCACCTGTAAACATGTAACATAATGACTATATACAGAATGCACCTGTAAACATGTAACACAGTGACTATATACAGAATGCACCTGTAAACATGTAACATAATGACTATATACAGAATGCACCTGTAAACCTGTAACAGTGACTATATACAGAATGCACCTGTAAACATGTAACATAATGACTATATACAGAATGTGCCTGTAAACATGTAACATAGTAACTATATACAGAATGCACCTGTAAACATGTAACACAGTGACTATATACAGAATGCACCTGTAAACGTAACCAGTGACTATATACAGAATGCACCTGTAAACATGTAACACAGTGACTATATACAGAATGCACCTGTAAACATGTAACACAGTGACTATATACAGAATGCACCTGTAAACATGTAACACAGTGACTATATACAGAATGCACCTGTAAACATGTAACATAGTGACTATATACAGAATGCACCTGTAAACATGTAACACAGTGACTATATACAGAATGCACCTGGTAAACATGTAACATAGTGACTTTATTTTCCTACATATTTATTTTTCTGTTAACCTGTATATTTGGTCTTGTGTTAATATCTTGCATTTTACTATTTTGTATTTCTGTAACCACTCAATGTTCTTGAACCCAGGACATACTGAAACGAGAGAAATCTCAATGTATCCTTCCTGGTAAAATCCTTTTATAAATAAATAAATAAATAAAATCCGTTAACCTGATTTTGCTTTGTAATACATTGAAAAGAACTCACTAGCAAAACACAATTTGCATTTCTTTTCAAATCAAAATTAGAGTGCCCCGTGGAGAAATTAAATCATTTGTTTGTCTCTGCAGTCACCCTGTATTACTGTAAACAAGCTGCAAATAGGAAACTCAAGCTTAGCTGCAACAAAAAAGCACAGCAAACTTTACTGCTGCATTCCAGTAGCCAGGGATTGGGCAGAATACAGGGAGAGCTGTGGGGTCAGTCGCTGCTGTACAGGGATAAGATTCGTGGGGTTATAATGAGTGTAAATCTCTGTATAGTACAGATACAAGGTGTCGCTGTAGTTTCTACACACAGGCAGGCATTATGCAGCACATACAGATACAAGGTGTTGCTGTAATTGCCATACACAGGCATTATGCAGCACATACAGATACAAGGTGTTGCTGTAATTGCCATACACAGGCATTATGCAGCACATACAGATACAAGGTGTTGCTGTAATTGCCATACAAAGGCATTATGCAGCACATACAGATACAAGGTGTTGCTGTAATTGCCATATACAGGCATTATGCAGCACATACAGATACAAGGTGTTGCTGTAATTGCCATACACAGGCATTATGCAGCACATACAGATACAAGGTGTTGCTGTAATTGCCATACACAGGCATTATGCAGCACATACAGATACAAGGTGTTGCTGTAATTGCCATATACAGGCATTACGCAGCACATACAGATACAAGGTGTTGTTGTAATTGCCACACACAGGCATTATGCAGCACATACAGATACAAGGTGTTGCTGTAATTGCCATACACAGGCATTATGCAGCACATACAGATACAAGGTGTTGTTGTAATTGCCACACACAGGCATTATGCAGCACATACAGATACAAGGTGTTGCTGTAATTGCCATACACAGGCATTATGCAGCACATACAGATACAAGGTGTTGTTGTAATTGCCACACACAGGCATTATGCAGCACATACAGATAGTATGTTTACTGTATGTATTCCCTGGCCGTTGTAATGCAGCAGCAAAGTTACAAGTCGGTGTGAGAGCTGCTGTTTGTAGCTTTTTTACAGTAATACAGGGTGAAAAGGAGAGAGATAAGATAATGGATTTTGTTTCTCCACACTAACCTCGCATTAAGGTATGTAAATTACATGTTGATATGCTAATTGCTTTTCACAATACAAAATCAACTTAATTTTATTGTGGGAATGAAGTGGTTAAATAAGCAAAGTGGTCAGGGTGCGTACAATGTCCCTTTGACTCAGTGCAGTTTTTTGGTGCGCCCTTGGCGAGCTTATCGGGTTCAGTAACTGTACGGCCAGAATCAGATAGTGGATGCGAATCATACTGATCTACAAAAACAGAAAAACCGACACAGTGGAAGTGGCTGTCAGAGATAGCGCACCATACCAATAGCGCAGCTTATGACCGACGACCTCTGCCAGCGATGACGAGAGAGCTGGCATTCGACTCAGAAAACAGAGATAGGTGCTGATAATTCGACTTCTGTATCCATTTTCAGAGACTTTCTAGAAAGAAAAATAAATATCAGCGCTGCGGAATATGCTGGCGCTTTATAAATAATGAATAATAATAAAAATAAATATATTCTTGCAGTTTGTTCCTGGTGCATTATGTTACAGCAGTGGTGGCCGGTGCCATTTCAAGTTGGTGAGGGGGGGGGGCAGACTGGAAACATGAAAGTTTTTAATCATATATGTTATGATATGTCTATATGGCCCTACTTGTCATGCCCCACCCATGGGAGTCTGCTGATATGCCTGTATTTCACAGCCTGGCTCCTACAGCTCTTGCCCTGGAACGCTATTACATTGGGTTCCCATCCGGGTTTTACCTCAGCTCAGTGTCTTGTCCAGGCTCCTGGAGAACCAGCCTGGGTTTTCCTGTCCAGTCTTGGAGTTATAGCTGAGGCACATCTGCTATCAAGCCTCCATAAATAGCAGAGAGACCCAGCAAGCAGTGGTTCTGACGAGTCATTTGGCTGTGTGCGTACCTGCTAACCAGAACCTGTTGCATCCAGTGTATCCTGTTGCTGTATTGTGTATCCAGTGTATCCTGATGCTGTATTGTGTATCCAGTGTATCCTGATGCTGTATTGTGTATCCAGTGAATCCTGTTGCTGTATTGTGTAGCCAGTGTAACCCGTTGTTGAATCCAGTGTAACCTGTTGCATACAGTTGCAGTATCGTGTATCCAGTGTATTCTGTAGCATCCTGTTGCTGTATTGTGTATCTTGTTGCATCCAGTGAATCCTGTTGCTGTATTGTGTATCTTGTTGCATCCAGTGAATCCTGTTGCTGTATTGTGTATCCAGTGTATCCTCTTGCATCCAGTGAATCCTGTTGCTGTATTGTGTATCCAGTGTATCCTCTTGCATCCAGTGAATCCTGTTGCTGTATTGTGTATCCAGTGTATCCTCTTGCATCCAGTGAATCCTGTTGCTGTATTGTGTATCTTGTTGCATCCAGTGAATCCTGTTGCTGTATTGTGTATCTTGTTGCATCCAGTGAATCCTGTTGCTGTATTGTGTATCTTGTTGCATCCAGTGAATCCTGTTGCTGTATCATGTATCCAGTGAATCCTGTTGCTGTATCGTGTATCCAATGTCTCAAACTATATCCAGTGTCAATCATCTCCGTTCCAGTTTTCATCCTGATTCCTGCCATTGCTCTGCCCTGCTGTTCCTGGATATATCCATACACCCTCCTTCATTGCCTGGGACTTCTTGCAATCTCCACCTGCGCTGTATCTAAGTTCCTTGGTCAAGACTTCCTGGTCGCTGCACAAGTGGGTTCTCCACTGCGTAGCCCACTATCCTCTGTCTGGATACCTACCTGTGGCTTATACAGCTTTCACCACCTTCCCTGACCTTCAATCAAGGTACCACTGCCAGCCATCCTGATTCATACTTGGTGGACCCTGTGTGCAGTCTGGACTACTATTCCCACAATCCACTTTCCTATTAGACTTTGCCTGTGTGCTGTCCAGTATTGGCTTCTTCTGTTTATGCCAGTGCCTGCTGCCAAGTCCCATTTGTGGTTTTATTAAACCTATATTAATCTAGATAAAGGTAAAGTTATGCACTTTGGAGTGAAGAACACACAAGCAATTTATACCCTAAATGGTACGGAGTTAGGGAAATCCAAGCAGGAGAAGGATTTGGGAATAATCATAGACTTCAAACTAAGTAACAATGTGCAATGTCAAACAGCAGCCGGCAAGGCCAGCAAGGTATTGGCATGCATTAAAAGGGGAGTTCACTCACGGGATGAAAACATAATTTTGCCTCTGTATAAATCAATGGTCAGGCCGCACCTTGAATATGCCGTGCAATTTTGGGCACCTGTTTTAAAAAAAGATATTATATCGCTAGAAAAAGTGCAGAGACGGGCAACTAAATTAATAAGGGGGATGGAAGGGTTAAGTTATGAGGAAAGACTAACAAGCTTAAACCTGTTTAGTTTAGAGAAAAGGCGCCTTAGAGGGGATCTGATAACCTTATATAAATATATACGGGGCCATTATCAACCATTGTCTGATAACCTATTCATTAACAGGACTATACATAGGACAAGGGGTCATCCATTTAGACTGGAAGAAAGAAAATCAGCTTAAAGCATAGGAAGGGTTATTTTACGGTGAGAACAATAAAGCTGTGGAATTCTCTGCCTGTTGAGGTGGTTGGGTCAGAGTCTGTACAGACTTTTAAAAAACGACTGGTTGACTCCCTGCAGACACAGAATATTAAGGGTTATAATATTTAATATGTGGGTAAAAGCTTCTTGATCCAAGGAGAAATCTGACGCCATTCTGGGATCAAGAAGGAATTTTTTCCCAGTATGTTGCATATTGGCGAGCGCTTCAGACTGGGTTTTTTGCCTTCTTTTGGATCAAAAGCAGTAGGTTATGTGGGAGAGGCTGAACCCGATGGACGCATGTCTTTTTTCAGCCTATATAACTATGTAACTATGTAACTATATATCCTGTCTGGCCTCCCTTCTGTGTCGCCGCCTGCTGGGCTCACCTCTGAACCGCATACG